>PVJN01029437.1:0-26450 GCA_004026805.1 Lasiurus borealis | reverse complement strand
CTGTGCTCCTGATTCTATTATATTCACCAGTTTATTCTGTTGATCAAATTTTTAATTCACTTAATTTTTAGATTCACTTGTTGATAGATATGTATTTGTTGTTCATAATTTTTTGGCTTTTACCTTTTTCTTCTTCCTCTTCTAAAAGAGTACCTTTCAGCATTTCATATAATACTGGTTTGGAGTTGATGAACTCCTTAAGCTTTTTCTTGTCTGTGAAGCTCTTTATCTGCCCTTCAATTCTGAATGATAGCTTTGCTGGATAGATTATTCTTGGTTGTAGGTTCTTGCTATTCATCACGTTGAATATTTCTTGCCACTCCCGTCTGGCCTGCATCATTTCTGTTGAGAAATCAGCTGACAATCATATGGGTGCTCCCTTGTAGGTAATGAACTGTTTTTCTCTTGCTGCTTTTTAATATTCTCTCTTTGTCTTTTGCTCTTGATATTTTAATGATGATGTGTCTTGGTGTAGTCCTCTTTGGATTCATTTTATATGGGGTTCTGTGTGCTTCCTGGACTTGTAAGTCTATTTCTTTTACCAGATGTAGGAAGTTTTCAGTCATTATTTCTTCAAATAGGTTTTCAGTATCTTGCTCTCTCTCTTCTTCTGGCACCTCCACAATTCTGATGTTGGTGCGCTTGAAGCTGTCCCAGAGGCTCCTTACATTATCTTCACATTTTTGGATTCTTTTCTCTTCTTGCTTTTCCAGTGGAATGTTTTCTACTTCTTTATATTTCACATTTTTGACTTGATTCCTGCCTTTCTCTACTCTGCTGTTAGGACTCTGTATAATATTTTTTATTTCAGTTAGTGTCTCTAGTTGGTCCTTTTTCATCTCCTCTAGGCTCTTGATAATTTTATCCAACTTTTCTAGCATATTCTTGAAAAACCTTATAAGCATGGTTTTTGAACTCTATATCCAGTCGTTTTTTTTCCCTCCATTTCTTTTGTTTGTGATCCCTTCCCTTGTCTCGGCATTTTTCACTATGCCGGGAGGGCTTCTGTGTTGGATTCAGCCTTATAATACCAGACTTGCAAAACCGAAGAAGCCTCTGTTGAGCTTGGAATGGGTGGAGTCTCAGGGCTTAAGGGACTGCCTTGCCTTCCAGTTGGCCCCGCCCTCCACGGCCCCTAAGTCTCACGTGACTGGGTAATCGCCGGAGCGGTCCTTGTGCCCGCGTGCCCGCAGTGCCCCTAGACCGCTGCCTTTCCTGCTCCCCTGCGCTCCAGGACCACAGGAGTCTAGGTCCCCAGGGTTTCACCTGATACCGGGGCTTAATGGAGTCAGAAGTGGCATAGTTGGGAGGGTCTGTCTCCTGTCCACTTGTGAAAGCCAGCGGCACAATCAGCAGTCTATTCTCTGCATAGTGCCGTGCGTGCCACCGGACCTCTGATCTTTTGCGACTCCCCTAAATTTCCGTGCACCTCTCCCTTTACACAATCCAAACTACCCCCGTATGAGTTTTGGCTGGATCTGGTGTTTAGTGTTGTAATATAGGGGTTCAATGCCTTTGAGAGTTTCCATTTCTCTCCTGCCAGAGAAAACCAGGCAGGTACTCTGGCACCCACTCTCTCCACTTGCGCGTCTCTGTACCTCAGCTTTTTGCAGCTCCTCTGGGTCTCCGTGAGCCCCTCTCTTTCCCTCTAGCTGTAGAACTTCCACTCAGCCAGTTTTCCTGTGGTTCTGGATGATGTCCATTCTGTCTTTTAGTTGTAGTTTTGAAATTGTGTGAGGCAGCAGTGTAGGTGTTTACCTATGCCGCCATCTTGGATCGACCCATCTTTTTAAGAATCATTTTTTTCCCTTTGACTTGTGTGTTCATGTATTTTATCTATTTTTCTGTTGAATAGTGGGTCATTTTACTACTCATTTGTTATAGGCTTTTTTAAAGATTTTTTTTCTATTGACTGTCACAAAAAACAGTTACAAATGTTTGTCATCTGCTTTTTGGCTTATCTTACCGATTTTATGTTTTTATGAAGTCAGATATATTAAACTTTTCTTTAATATTTCCTGGGATTTGAATAACAGTTGCTTTCTCAACTGTTAGTAAAAATTTATAGAAATGTTGGTAAAATAATTCTCATGGTTTCTTCTGGTACTTTTGAGGTTTCTCTTATTTTTTTAAAAGCCATTTAAATATTTGATTAGCCTGGAATTTATCCTGGTGTAAAGTGAGGGCTATGGCTACCCAGTGGTTCCAACACTATACCTCACTCTTGCTATCCAGGAATAAGGTACACCTTACCCTTTACTTATTTTCTGTGTTCCTCAAATAGTATTTAAAAATCTTCCTTCAGCCCTGCCTGGTTTGGTTCAGTGGATAGAATGTCGGCCTGCGGACTGAAAGCTCTCAGGTTCAATTCTGGTCAAGGGCACATGCCTGGTTTTCAGGCTTGATCTCTAGTAGGGGGGCGTGGAGGAGACAGCTGGTCAATGATTCTCTCTCATCATTGATGTTTCTATATCTCCCCTCTCCCTCTCTGAAATCAATAAAAATATATTAAAAAAAATGTTTCTTCATAGAGATCTTGATGTTTTATTCTTAGATAATCTTAGGTATTTTTATTCTTAAACAGTCTTAGATTTATTCTTAGATATTTTATCTTTTCTGTTATTCTTGTTCATTTCTAAATTTAAACTTTTGAAAAATGAATAATCTATTAGGCAGACTCACATAAAGAAAAGTTATTTTGAAATTTTTCAACTTGGCTATATTTGATTCAATTGTGGTGAATCCTAGTACTCAAGACTCGTTGAGAAACTTTCATTCTTATTACTAGTCTCTTTTCTGCTACTAACTACTTTTGCTGTCATTTAGCCTTTATTTCTCTCTGAGCTTTAGTTTCTTCATTGGAAATGGAAGAATTTGGATCAGATCTTATCTGAAATCTCTCTTCCAGCTCTGCCTGTGTTGATTCTGAATGATCTTTATACCCACGAAAACCCTCTTCATGCCAGGGTCTATCTGACTCCAAGCGGCTGATGACTGTCTGAACTTTATTTATTTATTTATTTAATATTTTTTATTGATTTCAGATAGAAAGGGAGAGGCAGAGAGAGATAGAAACATCAATGATGAAAGAGAATCATTGATCAGCTGCTTCCTGCACACCCCCCTACTGGAGATCGAGCCCATAACCTGGGCATGTACCCTTCACAGGCATTGACCTGAGACCCTTCAGTCCACAGGCTGATGCTCTATCCACTGTGCCAAACCAGCTAGGGCTGTCTGAACTTTAGACTTTTAGTCCCTGTGGCCAGCCAGACTGGTGGCCCAACCTCAAGGCCATGTCAGGAAACTCACTGTCCACCTTCCAGAACTATTCATTTAGTTGGGTACTTAAAGGTTTTGGGCCCTGCTTTGGAATTGTTTGAAGTATCTTAGTATCTTTTTTGACATCTGCTTTTCCTCTCATTTCCTCTGGGCCCTTAGTCGTTTAGACTTAACTATCCCCAGGTAATGCTGTCCTCGTTGTCTATACCTTTTCCCTCTATACCTCCTACCCCTCCATCTTCTTTTCCCCACCTCCCCCTCTTAATTCAGGAAAGACAGTGGAGTTTAGGGGTTAAAAGAACTAGCTTTGCAATTTGCCTGGCTTGTGTTCTGCACCACATTTGGCTCTCTTCAGTTGGGTGACCTTTGGTAAGGTTTAGAGAAAATAAATGCAAATGCTAGCTTATGGTTACTCCAGGAGGTATCAAAGTGAGTTAGATTGCCCCTTAATAGTAGTAATAGGCTCTTAATACATTGTGAGGTTGGAGCTTTTACACATGAACCACCGATTCCTTATAAACAGCCCCACATGGTTGGTAGGAAGAGTATCCCATTTTGCAGATGGGGAAACTGAAGCTTAGGGTGCACAAGTGACCTCTGCAAAGTCACACAGCTAATGAATGTCTGAACCAGAATCAAACTCAGGTTTTTTTCATTATAAGTTAACCTTCCTCTATGGTATGTGAACAATTTTTCCTGTGTCAAAAAGATCAGAAGAGTTCAATCCTCTAGAAATGAGAGTGAAAGCCATTTTTCTGAGACCACCACTGTTTATTAGATCTAAATGGTCTTCATATATACTGTGCAGCATAGTAGCCACTAGCCTCATATGGCTATTAAGCAATTAAGATTTGGCTAGTGGGACTAGGGCAATGGTTGGCAAACTCATTAGTCAATGGAGCCAAATATCAACAGTACAACGATTGAGATTTTTTTTTTTTAAACTCACACATGTTTTATTGATTTTTTTTACAGAGAGGAAGGTAGAGAGATAGAGAGCTAGAAACATCGATCAGCTGCCTCTTGCACATTTTCCACTGGGGATGTGCCCACAACCAAGATACATGCCCTTGACTGGAATCGAACCTGGGACTCTTCAATCTGCAGGCCAATGCTCTATCCACTGAGCCACATCAGTTAGGGCTGAAATTTCTTTTGAGAGCCAAATTTTTTAAACTTAAACTTCTTCTAATGCCACTTCTTCAAAATAGACTTGCTCAGGCCGTGGAAGAGCCACACTCAAGGGGCCAAAGAGCTGCAATTGGCTCGAGAACTGCAGTTTGCTGATCACTGGACTAGGGAACTTAATTTTTAACTTAGTTTGTTAATGTAAATGTAAAGAGTCACAGGTAGTTAGTGGCTGCTATATTGCCTAGCAGAGTTCTAGATGAATGATTGCAGCCCAGCACTTGTGTAAGTCAGTTGTGGTTCTCAACCTTTTTTAATGCTGTGACTTTTTAATACAGTTCCTCATGTTGTGGTGAACCCAATCTTAAAATTATTTCCGTTGCTACTTCATAACTGTAATTTTGCTACTGTTAATGAATCATAATGTAAATATCTGTTTTCCGATAGTCTTAGGCAACCTTGCTAGCAGTTTTCAACCTGTGGGTCGCGACCCACAAGTTGAGAACCACTGCTGTAGAGCCTTAAGACCATCAGAAAACACAGATATTTACATTATGATTCATAACAGTAGCAAAATTACAGTTATGAAGTAGCAATGAAAATAATTTTATGATTGGGGGTCACCTCAACATGAGGAACTGTATTAAAAGGTCACAGCATTAAAAAACGTTGAGAACCACTGGTTGTTCTCTCCTTCTATTTCCCTATCTCCCCTCCTCTCACAGGTGGGCTTATTTTTGGACTAGAGGCCCAGTGCATGAGTTCGTGAATGGGTGGGGTCTGGCCAGCCTGCCCCGATGGGGGCTGATTGGGGTAATCCAGCCCAGCAGGGGGAAGGGGATGCCAGTGGCCCTGCCTCCAATCAGTGGGTGGCCATTGGGGCTAGTCCGGCTGGGGGATTAGCTGCGGATGAGTTGGGGGTGGTGGGCATTAGGCCAGTTGGCCCCTGCAGTACACGTCAAAGCGACCAGTCATTCCGGTCATTCTGTCATTCTGGTTGCTTGGCTTTGATATATATATATGGGGAGGATACCATCTGAGTTTAATTTTTATTGCTTCTTTAATTCTAACAGTGTGAAGAGTGCCAGTGCTGGCAGCATGGGGTCTGCATGGGATTACTGGAAGAAAATGTGCCTGAGAAATATACCTGTTATGTTTGCCAAGACCCTCCAGGTAGAGATTTTTGGAGTTAGGGATATTAACAATATGTGATCTTTTTCTTGGCATAGCTGGGTGTGAAGAAGTCTATGTGTCTGTGGTCTTGAGTCTCATTTCTTCAGCGTCAGCTAGACACTGACTTTTCTTGCCTTTTTTGCTCACTCAACCTGATGGCCAGTTTTCCTGAGTTTAGCAATAAGAGACTGTGTGTGAAGAGGTTCATCAAATAGAAAAGCTGGCCTTGAGCTAGAATTTACTTTTTGTTTGTTTGTTTGTTAATCCTCACTTGAGGATATTTTTCCATTGATTTTCAGAGAGAGAGAGTGGAAGGGACAGGGAGAGACATAGAGAAATACCCATCTGAGAAAGATACATCGATTGGTTGCCTCCCGCACATACCCTGATCAGGGCCGGGGATTGAGCCTGCAACCTAGGTGCATGCCTTTGACTGGAATCAAACCCAGGCCCTTCAGTCCTCAGGCCAGCACTCTATCCACTGAGCCAAACTGGCTAGGGCCTTATTTTTTATTGTAAAAATCATGTAACATGAGATCTACCCTCATAACATTTTAAAGGTATAGTACTGTATTATTTATAATCAAAGCCACAGTGTTTACAGCACTAGAACTAACCCATCTTGCATGACTGAAACTATAAAAGCTATGGAATGCTCTACAGATTTGCGTGTCATCCTTGCATAAAGGCCATCCTATTCTGCTTTGTGCCGTTCCAGTTTTAGAATTCTCCTTTTCTTTAGAATTCATGAGGATGTAGGCTGTCATTGACTTTTAAGGGCTGTTGGTGAGTTAGAAACCTGCCTCTGTTCCCTCTAGTGGTACCTGGCCTCCATTGCTTCTTTGCCACCAAGAAGGGAAATGTGCCCTTAAGGGGAAGGGAAAAGGTGTGGTTTCGAAGAGCCTATATGCCACTCAAAAGCATAAATTAATTTCTTAGGATCAGTTAGTTTCTTGTTCCATGGTCAGAGGGATTGCCTCTTAGATCTCCTTTCCAGAAATTTCAGGGGGGGATTATAAATCTGTTGCTTTAGTCTCACTGTTGATAGGATGTTGACATCTTCTCTCTGTTCATTATTTGTAAGTTCTCCCCTTAGCTCCAGTCCTATGATCCCCTTATAGCTAGACAATACATGAGAACCTCTGCTTCTCTTTTTCCTTTTAGTCCTGTGAATGGCTAAGGAACTCCTATTCCCATTTTTGCTTATGAGAAAGAAATTGATGTAAGGAAATGAATGACTTTTTTTTTTAATCTCATAAAGCAAGTGAGATTTAGAACTGGCTTGTAAGGCCAAATCTCTTTATTTTGCTAGTTGTATAGTGTGGGGCTGGCCATCATGATTCATTTTCCAGCAAGTAGGTCCCTTTGGGGCCTGTCACTCTATGTCTCCTTGTGCTAGATTAGGCCATAGACAGAAAGGAATCTGTCTCTTTTTTTCCTTTATCTCAAAGGAAAAATATAGTCAGAAGATTAATCTATGAGTCATAGGGTATTATTGACAGGCAGGATCTCAGTGAGCACCTATCAACTCCCAGCATTTGATAGGTGAGCAAATACAGACCCAGAGAGGACATGGCAAAAGATAAGAACCAGTGGCTCTGACTTTTGTCTTCTATAACATGTCATGTTACTCTAAATCCTATTCAGGCAGCTCCTGCAACAGCTGCCTCTGAGATTCTACTCAAAATCCAGAGGGTTCCTTAAGGAAAATCTTTTTTTTTTTTTTTTGTCTACTTCATTGTCTATCATTCTCTCCCTCCACTTTTCTGTTGAGAAATCTCTTTTTGTCTACTTTATTGTTTCTCATTTTTTTTCTCCATTTTTCTCTTTTTAGAAATCATACATACAATCTTCCTCAATTTGTATACACTTTCTGAACTTTAGTAATTCTAATTGCCAAGACTGTGAATAGATTTCTCATTAAATTGAGCACTCAATGTCTGACTCATTTATAGACTTGGTTGAACTTTGCTGTGTCGTAGGTCAGAAGTTTAACCTAAGATTTAAAGGTTCCTTAAAATGTTTTTAACAGAATCAAAGTGTATCCCTACCATGAGTCTTGATAAAGCCAGAAAGAGCCCAGAGACTTTGATAGGATTATTCAGGTTATTTCAGGGTTTTTATATAATGGGAGGTGAACAACAGTCTGACTAAAAGTTGTTCCCTGGGCTTTTGGAGCAGAAAATACTGTCAAGTCACATGGGGTCGTGTTTTCAATCCTTCCTAGAGGTTCCTGTAATGAACAAGACTACTGAAGCCATTCAGTTCATTTATTTTTGTAACAGATGGGAAATGGAGGCCCAAAAAAGGGAAGGGGCCTGACCAGTATTTAATTATGTGTTAGTAGACAGTTGGAGGGTCACTTGGGCTTCTTTCTATTTGATAAATCTATTCAAAATACTTTTTGCCAGGCATTGAGAATACAACAATGAAAAATATAGTTCCTATTTCTTTGGCTTTTAGTGGAATTGGGGCCAAAAATAGATGTCAAAATAAGTCAGATAGACTTGAACTTGTTAGATAGGGATGAATGCTGTGAGGGAGCAAAAGTGATAGGCAATGGCTAGGGGACATTAAAGAGCCTCTTACTTTGGGAGGTGACAAAAGGCCTCTCTGAGGAGAGGTGGTAAGGAGCCAGTACTGCAAAGGGAATAGTGCTCTAGACAGAGTGGATACTGAAGCAGAGGTCCTAAGAACAGAAAGAACTTGATGTGTTCTATAAACAAAACTGTAAACATGGGGCCAGGAGGGTAGGAGGGAGCCTGTCCTGCAAGTCTCAGTAGGCCAGAGTTAGGGCTTTGGGTTTCTACTATGTGCAGTAGGAAGTCTTTGCAGGTTTAAGTAGAAGATGGGATGATGTGATTTAGATTTAAAGAGAGATCCATGTTCTCGCTGTACCTCTGGTCACTTCCAGGAGATAGGAAACTTGCTTTTTTTACTGCCTTATTCCCAACACCTAATAGGGAGCCTAGAATTTAGTAGGTGCCAAGTAAATGTATATTGGGTTAATGAATGAACAAAATAAACAGATCTTTAAAAAGTTTGTGTAATAATTGTAAAATGATGAAATAATCTGGATTTCCTTCAGGCCAAGTATTAACTCTCTTTATTGTCATTATTTTAGGTCAGAGGCCTGGCTTAAAGTACTGGTATGACAAGGAGTGGTTGACTAGGGGACATATGCATGGCCTGGCATTTTTAGAAGATAACTATTCCCACCAGAATGCCAAGAAGATTGTGGCTACCCACCAGCTTCTTGGGGATGTGCAGAGAGTGATTGAGGTTCTGCATGGCCTGCAGCTCAAGATGAGCATCTTGCAGTAAGTGTGGTACCTGCAGCTTTGGGGACATGTCTTATTTGGCCTGTCTGGGAGAAGAATAAATTTGAGAAACTGAAAAACTACAAAATCAAGATAGATGACCTTACTAAAAATTCCCAGTTATAAAACACTTTAAAAAAAATCCATTTTATTGAGGTATATTTACATATTTTAAGCGCTCATTGAGTTTTGACAAATGTATTCACTTTTGCAACCATCACTATAGTCATGATACAGTGTATGTATTAATAGTTGAGATTGTTTTTGTGAACAGTCTGAGTTTTTTGTTTTTGTTTTTTAAATTGTGGTGACATATACATTTGGCATGTCAAATTCATACCCCAAGGGCTGCATGCAGCCCACAAGGAATATTTTTGTGTCCCAGCCAATATAAACATATGTAAAAAACATTAAACAAAAAAATTTTTTGGCCCTAACTGATTTGGCTCAGTGAATAGAACATTGGCCTGTGGACTGAAAGGTCCCAGGTTCTATTCTGGTCAAGGACATGTACCTTGGTTGCGAGCACATCCCCATTAGGAGGTGTGCAGGAGGCAGCTGATTGATGTTTCTAACTCTCCTTTCTTCTCTGTAAAAAAATCAATAACATATAATTAAAAAAAAACTAACTTCATAATTTAATATTTACAATATCCTATTATACATAATTATTAATAGCGAACTACAATGTTCACCAATGACTGATCGCTATATATAATTAAAAAAAACTAACTTGGCAACTTAATATTTACAATATCCTATTATACATAATTATTAATAGCGAACTACAGTGTTCGCTAATGACTGATCGCCATAATCATGTTGCATTCATATCCCTTACACACCAATTGTGCAGGTGCACCATTTCCACTGATACTAACAGCGAATATTTTAGCAGCCAATTGCCACGTCATAGTCTTATACTGACTTGTTTCGTGTGTGCAACAGGAAATATTTCACTTTCAGAAAATAAGAAAAATAGATTTATTTGCATTACATTTATTAATTTGTGCAGTTATTCAGTGTCTGGTAAGTTAATATTCAAGAAAAAATACTAATTTTTATTAAAACATTTTATTTTATGTTAATGATTACTCATTTATTTCAGCCCTTTGTAGTCAGCATGTCTCTATTGAAATAAGCCTACATTTCTATGAAAATTGAAGTTTTTGTTTTTTTGCAGCCCACATAAACTTAAACCTTATTTATTTGACCCGTGTTAGCCTTTGAGCTTGACATCCTTGATATGCATAATATAAAAGTTGTCATCTCAATTGTTTTTTAGTGTGCACTTCAGCAGTGATAAGTGTAACCAACCTCAAGAACTCTTTTCATCTTGTTAAACAGAAACTCCATACCTATTAAGTAATTCTTCTCCATTTTCCCTCTTCCCAGCCCCTGGCAGTCACCATTCGATTTTAAGTCTCTATGAATTTGACTGCTCTAGGTATCTCATTCAAATGGGATCCTACAGTAATTATCTTTTTATAACTGGTTAATTTCACTTAGCATAATGTCTTCAAGGTTCATCTCTTTTGTAGCATGTATTGAATTTCTTTTCTTTTTAAGGTTGAATAATATTTCATTGTGTTTAAAGCCACATTTTGTTTATCCATTCATCCTAAGCATCCTTGATTGGTAAAGAAAGTAAAGTTGAAAGCTTATTGGAAGAGATATTGTTGGCAAGCCTGTTCTCGCATAGAGGTTGCTCATTAAATATGCCTCTAGATCAGTGGTTCTCAACCTTCCTAATGCCTTTAAGACAGCTCCTTATGTGGTGGTAACCCCCAACCATAAAATGTTTTCTGTTGCTACTTCATAACTGTAATTTTGCTACTGTTATGAACTGTAATGTAAATATCTGATATGCAGGATGTATTTTCATTGTTACAAATTGAACATAATTAAAGCATAGTGATTAATCACAAAAAACAATATGTAATTATATATTGTGAAATATTTATTTCTAATTACAAATAAATGAAATTTTGTCTTGAATTGTGGTATAGCATAGGTAACAGTCTTAACATGACAACAGTAAACTACATTGCTACATTTTGCTACAACAAGGAGCGGTGTGTTGGTTCCTAAGACCATGGGAAATAAGTGTTTTCCAATAGTCTTAGGCGACCCCTGTGAAAGGGTCATTCGACCCCCAAAGGGGTTGCGACCCACAGGTTGAGAACCGCTGCTCTAGATGGTTTGCTTATACAGAAAAGTTTAGGCCTTTTGGAGCTGGACTTCTGGCTTTTAATGGCCAGAGTTTGGAGTTCATAGAGTGTGAATTCCCTTTTGTGGTTACATTCTACATGTCAAGTGACTCAAGTTTAGTAAACTCTGAGAAAGACATGTGGCTCTTATTTGGGTCTGTTGGCTTTTACCAAATTGGGCAACTACCCTCTCTTTACCAAATAGGGCACTAGGGCCTTGAGTGGAGCAGCCACTCTCCTGTGGTTTCTAGGAGTAGAGCCAGGATTAGCATTCAGGTCTTGGCTCCTGTCAAATACTTGTTCTAATCTTCCTAACTGCCTCTCCTTGAATTTTCTTTTGGTATTAGCGTAATCTGTGGCAGGGACAGGTTCTCTTCTGCAAAAATTTCTCCTTAAGTTCTCCCATGAGCCTGCCTGCCCTTATAGTTCCAGTTCACTTAAGTTATCAACAATGACAAACTAGGGCCATGAGTAAGTTAGACATGACAGGCCACTCTCCAACAAGGTTTTCTTTTGCTGACTAGTCCTGGAGGCCTCTTGGCACCAGGCAAAATAGTGTCAGAATCCAGAGATGGCAGGATGAGGGTCTTCTTTCTCTTGCATTCTCGTGCACAGTCTGGGAGTGATTGAGCAGGGCACATTCAGCTAGAGTATATAATGGTATGGGTGAAAGCTAAGCTGTTATAACAAAGACCCCCAAAATAGAGACTAAAACAAAATGGAATTTTCTCTCTCACATAATATATGGTTCAGAGGAAGGTGGGGGTCCAGGCCAGGTATGGGTCCTTTCTCAGGGTTCTATCTAGGGACTTAGGGATTTGGGTTCCTTCTGTCTTATTTCTCTGGAATCCATTTGGGATTATCCTCATCTGCATTGTTGATGTAGTCTCATCTGTACCTCACCTCTGCTACAAACCCCAGGAGGGCAAAAGTAGCAAAAGGGAGAGCAGACAGTTTCATGGATACCCCTAACTGCAGGGGAAGCTAGCCAAGTGGCCTTGAGCCCTGCTGAAACTCAGGAATGAGGGTAGGATAGTTGCTGGGTAATATTAACTATTATTGTGACAATATCTGTTGAAGCAAGCCGAATCAAGTGACAGCCCTGACTCGGATGTCAGAGACTAGCTATTATTTCACATTTTATAAAATTGGAAAACTTTACCACATTTAATCCAAATGAATTTCTTCTTAATGAGATACCAGAAATTGACTGAGGCAGTGGCTGGCAAACGGTGGCTCGTGAGCCACATGTGGCTTTTTGGCCCCTTGAGTGTGGCTCTTCCACAAAATACTACGGCCTGGGCGAGTCTATTTTGAAGAAGTGGCATTAAAAGAAGTTTAAGTTTAAAAAATTTAGCTCTCAAAAGAAATTTCAATTGTTGTACTGTTGATATTTGGCTCTGTTGACTAATGAGTTTGCCAACCTCTGGACTGAGGTGAGTAGAAAATGGTCCATATGAGAGCCTAAAACTCCTCAGGTGATGCTCCTGATTGTGAATTTTGCTATGTTTCTTTTTATTTGCAGAATCAGTTAGAGGATGTTCTCTTTTCTCTGAGATACCTGTGCTCCTGTTCCTGTTCCATATTCAGGAACCCTGTTCCTTCCGAATCCCACTTAGATCTTTCATCTTTATAGCAGTGGCTTTGTACTGGAATTAAATCTGACTTCTAGCAATTCAGAGAGGATATACAGAGACCTTTTTTAGTCATTGTATATAGAGAAAAGATCTTGGGAGAGGGGGAAGTGGTCCCAGTATGTCTGTGTAACATGGATGGTCTTTCTTAACATAAGCTCTGGATCTTTATTCTCAGAAGTATTGTTCCTTAAGGGGTCTGGTCAATTTATTTTCAAAGGCAAACCTTAAAACCCTATAACTTCGGAGCATCTGTTGTCATTTAAAAAGTAGCATGCATGATGTACATAACCTTCTTCATAATTTTCAGGGTTTACAAGGAAAGCCCAGTGTCATCCTTGTGTGGAATAGTAGTTGGGGCTTCAAATCTTAGCTGGGAGGGTGAATATTATAAGAGGGAAGAAACAAGACTTTCATGATTTTCATGCAATAGGAGGTCGATACTGTGTCTTCTATTTCCATGTTAGCATATTTCAGACTATGGTGGACCTGAAAGTTAAAAATAACTCCCATTTCCTAATGCAATTAAAATTTTAGGTGTGTATCAGGTCTGGGGTTCCTGATATAGGCTGTGA
This sequence comes from Lasiurus borealis, assembly GCA_004026805.1. Lineage (NCBI taxonomy): Eukaryota > Metazoa > Chordata > Mammalia > Chiroptera > Vespertilionidae > Lasiurus > Lasiurus borealis. The sequence goes on along the minus strand of PVJN01029437.1, from coordinate 13,128 downwards.
TCCCCTGTTGGAGGTGGCCCAGGGACCCATGGCTGCCTTGATGCTGGTTGTCCCCTCTTTCCCCAGTTAATAAGAATGGTATTGGTATTGGAGATTACTGGAATGGGAGAGCTGAGAAAAGATAGTAGCAAACCCTTGGGAACAGAATTCTAGGTTTTGTAAGATCACTCAATGCCTTCATACTTATGACCTATTCCATTTTTGCAGGAAGGCTTCAGTAAAATGTGTGCATTGGGAGGGGGTATACTCATCTGTGGGAGTTGCTGGTGAGTTAAGCTTGTGCTTTCCAGGTGATCAGTGTTTCTCAGCTGGGGCTGGGAAGGTACCGTTGACAGTTGTAGCATGGGATAACTCTTTGTGTGGGATTGTCCCAAGCATTATAGGATGTTTAGCATCCCTGGATTCTGTGAATTAAATTCCAGTAGTACCCCTCATCATTGTGACAGTCAGAGGCCTACACACATTTCTATACCTCTGTGAACCAAATGTGAGTAGCATCTGTCTTTCCTCCCACTCACTGCAAGTATACACAGAGGGAGCTTGCCTGAAGTGGTTTCCTTAGAGACCATGGATTTCCATTCCCTCTGTGACCAGACAGCCCAGGTGGGAGCTCTTTTCTATGCTGGGAGAGTGGGAACTGAGAAGCCCCTGCAGTGGTTCCACTTACTGTAAACCTCTTTCCATGTTTGCCCTCTCCACAGAAGCAGAGAGCATCCTGATCTGCAGCTGTGGTGTCAGCCTTGGAAACAGCATTCAGGGGATGGGAGATCTCATTCCAGACACATCCAAGTCGCTGAAGCCAAGAGCAAGGAGGAAGCCCCAAGCTATAGAACTTTGAATGGGGTGGTGGAGAAACCCCTGCCCCTGCCTCGGTCTGTGGAGGAATCCTATATCACCAGTGAGCACTGTTACCAGAAGCCCCGCGCCTATTACCCTGCTGTGGAACAGAAGCTGGTGGTGGAGACGCGGGGCTCTGCCCTTGATGCAGTCAACCCCCTCCATGAGAATGGTGATGATTCCCTCTCTCCACGCCTGGGCTGGCCTCTAGACCAAGACAGGAGCAGGGGAGACAGTGACCTCAAACCCAGCTCTCCAAAGGTATGTGACTTGCTGATATTTTTTCTTAATTCAGTGTTTGAGTGCTTGTAAATTCTCCTTCTAGGGAAGATGTTTATAATAAGATTACTAGAGGGCTTGTGCATGAATTCATGCACCGGTGGGGTCCCTTGGTGTGACCTGTGGGGATTAGGCTGAAACTGCTACTCCCACTTATTCTGGCCCTGGGTATGCCTGCTTTAGGTTGGTGCCCAGTCAGGGCGCTTGCCAGCTGTGAGCCCTATGTCTATTGCCTGTTGGTCAGCTGAGTGGCACTTCTGCTGTGGGAGTGTACTGACCACCAGGGGGACAGCTCCTTTATTGAGCATCTGCCCCCCCCCCCCAACCCCACCCCCTGTGGTCAGTGCATGTCATAATGAACAGTCGTTCAGTTGCTTAGGCTTTTATATATATATAGACTAGAGGTCTGACGCATGAAATTCATGCAAGGGGTTCAGCCTTGCCAGCCCCAGCTGCCTTGTTGGCTCTACCGTCCCATGGCCCTGCCCACTGGTTGTTATGGAAGGCCATTCTGTAAGGTTGTTCCACTATCCAGTCTAAGTAATATACTACCTCTTTATTATATAAGATATATACATATTTATTATAAAATCATATTTAAAATTGTTTATCATAGATGTTTTTTTTCCCCCTTTTTAAAATGGGTGCAAAATCAGGAGAGCCCACTGAAATAAAAGATTATTGGTTATGGCAAATGCCTGCAAAATGGCATAGTCTGTGGGAGTGGGGGTGGAAAGGTGGGAAGTAGCAAGAAGAAAAGGGTTGATTGGGACTTGATAAATGGAATTAAATTAGGAAAATGAGTTTTGTTATTGTGGGTTTTGTAAAATGCTATTTATGTTATAATTGTATCTTGGCATGAGCTAAGATGTGTCAAGCGTTGTGTTAGGCATTAATTTTTCCAATACAGTTCTGTGATAACTTTACTTGAACATTTAACTTTGCTTAAGAACATAGCCCTGACATCAGAACAGTCTGTTTTATCAAAATATTTGCAAGTTTCATCAGTTTTTCTGAACCACTCTATTTTTTCATTTTTCAAATCATTCTTTTCTGAAACCCCATGTCATCTTCTTGCTAAAGTTGTCATCTTCAACTGTTCACTGGTCTTGTTCTATCCTGTCCTCAGTTGTCAGTGAGGCTGTGTGTGGCTTTAAAAAAATGTTCTTTATTGACTTTAGAGGGAGAGAGATAGAAACATCAATGATAAGAATCATCATTTGGTTGCTTCCTGCATGTCTCCTACTGGGGATTGAGCCCAAAAACTGGGCATGTGTCCTGACCTAGAGGTGAACTGTGATCTCGTAGTTCATGGGTCAACAGTCAACCACTGAGCCACACCAGCTGGGGAGGCTGTGTGTGATTTGAGAGCTTCTACACACTGTCATCCTTGCTTTCACAGATTTTCTGGTTGGTATCACCAGTGTTAAATATGTTTCTGTTTATTGCTGAGCATTCTAAATTATAAGCCAAACAAAGGTATACATTGTATCTCATTCAGTCTGTGCCCCTGCCAGTGTCAAAACAGTGTTGAGCAAGGCTGGTAAGGACACAGTTTTTTTTGAGACAGACCCAGTATCATGTCTGGACTAGGATCCACTTACTCTGTGGTTCTAAACAGGTCACTTTTCCTCCCCTGGCATCATGGCTTTGCACATAGTAAGCTTTAAATAAATCTTAGCTAAAATCTATTTCAAATAAATGAGTAAAAGATTGAGATCACAAACTCCAGAAAAGGTTTATACTCCTGAAGACTATGGAGATTTCATAGAGGTGTCAGGCACATGATAAAAAATCAGAAAATATTGTGTTTAGAAGAACCAAGATGACGGCATAAGGTATACACCTGTACATGCTGCCTCTCACAACTACACCAAAATTACAACTAAAAGACAAAATGACTATCCCCCAGAACCAAAGGAAAGCTGGTGGAGTGGAAATTCTACAACTAGAAGGAAAGAAAAAAGTGCACTGAGACCTGATAGGATGTGCAGAGGCTCAGAGTATCTTGCTGTCTCTCTTCTTCTGGCACCCCCATAATTCTGATGATGGTATGCTTGAAATTGTCCCAGATGCTCCTTGCACTATCTTTATATTTTTGGATTCTTTTTTCTTTTCCGGTTGGGTGTTTTTTGCTTCTTCTTATTTGAAATCTTTGACGTGATTCTTGGGTTCCTCTATTCTGCTGTTGGATTTTTGTACATTTTTTTTTCAGTCAGTGTATGCTTAATTTCTAATTGCTCCTTTTTCATATCATTGAGGGTCTCACTATATTTTTCAGAGGTTTCTAGAAGATTCTTGAGCAGTCTTATAACCATAGCTTTGAATTCTATATCCAGTAGTTTGCTTTCCTTCATTTCTTTTATTTGTGACATGTTTCTCTGTCCCTGCATTTTGGCTGCTTCCCTGTATTGATAGAGTGGCTTTGTGTGCTAAGTGTCCTATAGGGCCCAGTGGCTCAGCCTCTCTAATTACCTGAGGTCGACACTCTTGGTGTACCCCTTTGTGGGCTGTGTGCACAGTCTTGTTGTAGTTAAGCCTTGATTGCTGTTGTATCACTGGGAGGAATTGACTTCCAGGCCTATTGGCTGTGATGACCAATTGTGTCTACAATGGGAGAACTTCTGTACAGGCAATACCCTCATGGGGCAGGACTTGCTCTAGTGGGACTTTGGTGCTCATTGAGTCTGCCCCTGAGTAGGTCTTTTATGGATGTGAATAGTTGTAATCTGGATGTTCTCACTCTGACCACTGGGTACACTGGCTCTTGGATCTCCAAGGAGATGCAAATTTAGCCACTGCCTGAGGCCATCCAGCAGGAGCTACAGAGAGATCTGCAGATTCTTCTTTTTTGTTTGGGGTTTGGAGTGCCCAGATGAAGCCTGGCTGTGAAGGAATGCAAGCTGCTGTGGAGCTTTGGGCCTTCTTTTGGAAGCTCTGGGTCTCACTGACCCAGCTGTGTAGTTCGTTAGGTTTTAGATTGCAAAAGGCCAGGCCATTCATATGCAACAGCTATTGCGTACAGCTTGGGTGGGGTTGTAAATTGGTTGGGGCGGGCTCTCAGGGAATCACCAGGGCAGAGCAAACAGCAATGGCTGCCTGTCAGCCCTGCTCTGAAGAGGCCCTGGGTCTGTGTCCCTCGGCACCATGCAAGAACAATGATTGCTGCAAGCACCTCTGAGAGAGCTTCCCTCGCGTTCCGGCCTGTTACCAGACATTCCAATTTCTCTCCGTATAAGTCTGGGTCCCCAGAGTCTCATCTGGAACGAGTTCAGAGCAGTCAGGAGCTTGTATCTCTCTCTTGATTGGAAAAGGCAACAGCGTACCCAGTTGCCAGTCCCTTTCACCCATGCCTCTGTACTTCCTCACTTCTGCAGCTCCTATCAGACTCAGTGAGCTTTTCTTTTTCCTTCTCGTTGTAGAATTTCCACTCATCCAGTCTTCCTGTGGTTCTGGATGATATTCTTTTGTCTTTTAGTTGTAGTTTGATGTGGCTGGGCGTGGCAGCAAGTTCAAGTGTTTCTTATGACCCCATCTCGGTTGTCCAGCACTGTGTTTTATACTATTTCATCCTCACGAACATTTAAAGTAGATTTTATTACTACCATCTTTTCCAAAAGGGAACCTTAGAAGCTTAGAGAAGTGAAATAACTTATCCAGGTTCATGTATTCAGCAAGACATATAGCCTAGGACTTAAACTCTTGTTTGACTCTCACATATCTTGTTTATACTTCTCCTCCTATTCTCTGATCTCAGGGCTCTGGAAGCCATTCTGTGAGGCTCACATGTAAGTCCTAGGGCAGTGGTTGGCAAACAGCGGCTAGCTTGCCACATGTGGCTCTTGGGCCTCTTGAGTGTGGCCCTTCCACAAAATACTATGGCATGGGTGAATCTATTTTGAAGAAGTGGCATTCGAAGAAGTTTAAGTTTAAAAAATTTGGCCCTCAAAAGAAATTTTAATCATTGTACTGTTGATATTTGGCTCTGTTGACTAATGAGTTTGCTGACCACTGGCTTAGGGCTTTGGTCAAGCCACGAGAAGCAGCCGTGGGATCCTCAGATCCAGAGGTCTGTGCTGCCCTGAGGTGGCATGTTTTTGGCCAGTGCCCAATAGAGGGAGGAAAGAGATAGACATTTGGAATATTTAAATTGCAAGTAGTTTTTCAGATGGTGTCAAACACTGGCTGGCTGGAGCTGTCTCCATTAGTAACTTAAATGTCAATTGCATCCCCAGGTGAGGGACTATGTCTCCAAAAAGGTCCTACCAGACGAAACCCCTGCTCAGAAGCTGCTGGACAGAGGTGGAGAGGGGCTCCTGAGCTCCCAGCACCAGTGGCAGTTTAACCTGCTGACCCATGTCGAATCTCTTCAGGACGAAGTCACGCATAGGATGGATTCCATTGAGAAGGAGCTGGATGGTAGGTCTCCTCCCTACTTCTCTGTCCATTGGCAGGCTCTGTGAGCTTGCCAGGATGAGCTGCTTTCTGAACTCCCCTACTTGGCTCTCCATGGACAACGTATTTCTTGCCTCCTTTTCAGTTTTACCCACTTCCATTCTCTACTCAAGATGGACCAGCCTTACCGTATATTCCGGTGTATAAGACAACTGGGCGTATAAGACAACCTTCAGCTTTTCCACTTAAAATATAGAGTTTGGGATATACTTTTCCTATAAGATGATACCTGACTTTTGAGATTTTCCTCGGTTAAAAAGTCATCTTATACGCCGGAAAATATGGTACTTTCAGTATTTATCGGTTACTTGTAAGGTCTGTGTGATGCTAGGGGTTCTGCCTCACTTGCACAGTCTTTTCTGCAGAAGAGCTAGTATCCTCTGTGTGTAAATTGAGCCAATCTTTACTGACTGAGTTCTTATCTTTTAGGATATCTGAGGATTAATATAAAAAACACACAATACTTTTATTTCTCCCTTTGATAAAATCTGAAGAAGCTTTCTCCTCTATGTCAGTAGAAATTTAATAGAACTTGACAGAATCATTTATGTAGTCCCTGGGTATTTCTCCCAGATATTAGTGGTAACGGATATCTTGTGATGATGAACATGATCAAGTTCATTCCCTTTTGATCCCCAGGAAGTTGCCAGTTTGGTTTTTGAAGACATAATTCCTTCTTGATTATTCACTTTATTTTCTAATTATTTGTTTTTATCCTTAAAATAGAGCCTGATTAAGAAATAAATGTTCTATTTGAGGATGCTGAGTAAAGTCAAGCTATTATTATATAATATATATGTTATATTATTATATATTATATTTAATATATAAATTTATAATATATAAAACATATTATGAAGGAACTCAGGAAAATGCCACATGCTACACAGCTAGGGTCATAAGTTGGGTCCAGGACATGTGTATGGCCTAGGCCATGCCGAGGGGGAACTGTTTGAAGGGCAGCAATTACAGGTAGGCTTTCTGGAACTCCTGGGACTGAAGCGGAACCTTGAGGAGAGGGATGTCTTCTGCTGGAGAGGTGACTCAGGGTGGATGATAAGAGGACTGGCTCTACTGGAAAATGGATTGCCACATTGGAGGATAGTGAGAGAAAGAGAGATCCACTTGACCTCATGCTTATGTCTTGTCCCTGAGGCAAACTGGAGGAACTGGGATTTGGAGGCCTTGGGCTCCTTAGAATTGTAACTGATACCACTATTTGTGCAAATGCTATTTGATTGCTGAAAGAGAATTGAATGTTAGACTGAAAATAGTTGATTTTCAAAGAATGGCAGTAGGAGTGGCTCTGGGTCTCTGAGAATACTTTAGCACCATGGAAACTGGGTGAACAACATTTTGTTGTTGCCAAAGGAATCTGCCCTTAGGGGAGAAGTCAGAACCTACCTACTTCTTTAAGACTTACCAATGTATTGAAACTGGTCACTATGGAGTTTTTCTTGCTCTACAGGTCAGTAGCCGCTCTCATGTGACTTTGATTCTTTACTCTTGTTTTCAAGTTCAGTTCTGTGAAGGCAGTCTTGTTTTTTAATTTTCAAGTCTTGTACTTGTTGGGATCAGGAGGAAGGAAGGTTCTTCTCCTTGGAACCCCTAGGTACCAATAAGAAAATCTGATAGAGGGAGGACGGTGAGCTCTGCAGAACTTGAGCAGTCAGTGGAGTATTTTGCTAGACCATTCCCACATTTTTTCACTGCCTTTGTTGAGTGCCTGCTGTGTTCCATGCACAATTGAGTGTTAGGGATATATCATGGTGAGCAAGGCAGACTTGGCCTTTGCCTTCATGGAGCTTGATCTTGTGGCAGAGACAGATATTAAACCATCCATTATATATGATTACAAACTACAGTAGGTGCTCCAAAGGAGAAGAACATGAAATAGCGTAGCACTCCTAACAGTGGGACCAGACTCAGGGTGTAGAATTGGGAAAGGTTTCCTGAGAAGTAACTTGCAGGAAACAAAAGAGTTAGAAAGGTGGGGAGGACTGAGGAAGGCTGTGTTTGAAGAGGGGAGATGACTTGTGTGAGACTGCAAAGCTGCTTGAGAAAGTCTTATCGACTCTAGAGCTGCACTAATATAGTCACTTGCTATTGTGGCTGTTTAATTAAAATTAAATATAATTTTTTATTTTTTTGTTAATCCTCACCCAAGAATATTTTTTCCATTGATTTTTTTTAAAGAGAGGGAGGGACGGGGATGAAGGTGGAGGAGAGAACATTGATGTGAGAGAGACACATCAGTTGGTTGCATCCCGCTAAACCCTGACTATGCTGGGATTCAATCTGCAATCCAATTATGTGCCCTTGACTGGAATTGAACCCTCAGCCATTTGGTGCGTGGGCCAGCCCTCTAACCACTTAGCAACATAGTCCAGAGCTATAATTTATTTAAAAAAGAAATTTATTTATTGCCTAGCTGGTTGGCTCAGTGGTTGAGCATCGGCCTATGAACCAGGAGGTCATGGTTCGATTCCCAGTCAGGGCATATGCCGGGTTGGGGACTCAATCTCAGTAAGGGGGGTGTAGGAGGCAGCTGGTCAGTGATTCTCTCTCATCATTAATGTTTCTATCTCTCTCCCCCCCCCTCCCTCCCTCACTCCCTCCCTTGCTCTCTGACAGCAATAAACAGTATTTTTTAAAAATTTATTTATTGATTTGAAAGAGAGGAAGTGTGTGTGTGGGGCGGGGGAGAGAAGAGAAACATCAATTTGTTATTCCACTTCTTTATGCATTTATTGGTTGATTCTTTTTACTTTATTGATTTTTTCACAGAGAGGAAGAGAGAGGGATAGAGAGAAACATCAATGAAAGAGACATCGATCAGCCGCCTCCTGCACACCCCCTACTGGGGATGTGCCTGCAACCAAGATACATGCCCTTGACCGGAATCGAACCTGGGACCCTCCAGTCCGTAGGCTGATGCTCTATCCACTGAGCCAAACCAGTTTCAGCTATTGGTTGATTCTTTTTTTTTTTAAATAAGAAAAGTCACTTTAATCACAATTGTATCTGCTTCAATTTTTCATATGCCAAGCACAAATATGATCCAAATGCATATATGGGAAGGACCATCTAAATTCTCCACCCATGCCTCATTGTTTAGAAATAAGACCTGTGTTAAAGAAATCCTCATGTAAGGAAGCATGTGTGAATGGTGCAGGATAGTATGAAGCTATGCAAAGTTCTTGACAAGCTTACTCTTCTTAGATATGACCTTGGGGAAGAAACTCAGACTCTCCAAGCCTTACTTTTTTCAATAGCAAGAACAGATTGATGCCTATATTGTAGGGTATTTATTTATTTATTATTTTTATCCATCTCATTCTTTTATTTTTATTTTTTTAATTAAATCTTTATTATTCAGATTATTACATTTGTTTCTCTTTTTTCCCCTCCATAAGCTCCCCTCCCCATGGCTCCCAACCCTTCCTCTATCCTTACCTCCCTCCCATTGACCTCATCCATAGCTGTATGATTTTTGTCCAGTCTCTCCCTGAGAATTATCAGTCCACTCCCTTTCTGTGCTTCTGATTCTATTACATTCACCAGTTTATTCTGTTGATCAAATTTTTAATTCACTTAATATTTAGATTCACTTGTTGATAGATATGTATTTGTTCATAATTTTTTATCTTTTACCTTTTTCTTCTTCCTCTTCTAAAAGAGTACCTTTCAGCATTTCATATAATACTGGTTTGGTGTTGATGAACTTTAGCTTTTTCTTATCTGTGAAGCTCTTTATCTGCCCTTCAATTCTGAATGATAGCTTTGCTGGATAGATTATTCTTGGTTGTAGGTTCTTGCTATTCATCACGTTGAATATTTCTTGCCATTCCCGTCTGGCCTGCATCATTTCTGTTGAGAAATCAGCTGACATTCATATGGGTGCTCTCTTGTAGGTAATGAACTGTTTTTCTCTTGCTGCTTTTAATATTCTCTTTGTCTTTTGCTCTTGGTATTTTAATGATGATATGTCTTGGTGTAGTCCTCTTTGGATTCATTTTATATGGGATTGTGCGTGCTTCCTGGACTTGTAAGTCTATTTCTTTCACCAGATGTGGGGAGTTTTCAGTCATTATTTCTTCAAATAGGTTTTCAGTATCTTGTCTCTCTCTTCTTCTGGCACCCCCACAATTCTGATGTTGGTACGCTTGAAGCTGTCTCAGAGGCTCCTTACATTATCTTCACATTTTTGGATTCTTTTTTCTTCTTGCTTACCCAGTTGAGTGTTTTCTGTTTCTTTATATTTCAAATTTTTGACTTGATTCTTGCCTTCCCCTAGTCTGCTATTAGGTCTCTGTATAATATTTTTTATTTCAGTCAATGTATGTTTAATTTCTAGTTGGTTCTTTTCCATCTCTATTTGGTTCTTTTTCATCTCTTCTTGGGTTTCGCTAACTTTATCCAAGTTTTCTAGGATGTTCTTGAAAAACCTTATAACCGTGGTTTTGAACTCTATATTCAGTCGTTTGTTTTCCTCCATTTCTTTTGTGATCTCTTCCTTTGTCTTGGCATTTTCACTATGTCAGGAGAACTTCTGTGTTGGATTCAGTCTTATGATACAAGACTTACAAAACTGCAAAAGCTTCTCTGTTGAGCTTGAGATGGGTGGAGTCTCAACTTAACAGACCGCCTTGCCTTCCAGTTAGTTGGCCCTGCCCTCCACGACCCCGAGTCTCACGTGACTGGGTAATCGCTGTGTGTGCGTGTGCGCGTGCGTTCTCTCTTGCAGTACCTCTAGACTGCAGCCTTTCCGGTTCTCCTGCTCTCCGGGACCATATGAATCTGGGTCCTCAGAACTTCGCCTGAACCTGGGGTTTAGTGGAGTTAGAAGTGGCACAGTTGAGATGCTTTGTCTCCCGCCCTCTTGTGAAAGCCAGTGGTACAATCAGCAGTCTGTCTTCACGCATTGCTGTGCGTGCCGGCTGACTTCTGCCCTCCTGCGACTCCCCCAAATTTCCATGCACTTCTCCCTTTTCACAGTCCAAACTCCCCCCATATGAGTTTCGGCTGGACCTGGGGTTTAGTGTCGTAGGATAACGGATTCAATGCCGTTGGGAGTCTCCCATCAGAGAAAGCCAGCCAGGTACTCCGTCACCTGCTCTCTCCACACGCGCGTCTCAGTACCTCAGCTTTTTGCAGCTCCTCTGGGTCTTCTGTGAGCCCCTCTCTTTCCTTCTAGTTGTAGAATTTCCACTCAGCCAGCTTTCCTGTGGTTTGGGTTAATGTCCATTCTGTCTTTTAGTTGTAGTTTCGAAATTGTTGTGCAAGGCAGCAGTGTAGGTTTTTACCTATGCCGCCATCTTGGTTACCTCCCTATTGGTTGATTCTTGTTTGTGCCCTGACTTGGGATCGAATTGGCAACCTTGGCATATTGGGACAATATTAATAACTGAGTTACCCATCCAGGATAAAATGAAATACAATTTAAATTCAGTTTCTTATTTGCACTAGCCATGTTTTAAATGCTTGGTAGGTACATATGGCTGGTAGCTACTGTATCAGACAACACAGACTATTTCTATGTTGCAGAAAGTTCTATTGGACTGCACTGCTCTAAAGCATTTGAGAGTTGTCCTGGGATAGTACTTTGTACAGCGGTTGATGAATTAATGTTGCCTGAACTGGCCTCTCCTTCCAGCTCCCCAAGAGTGGTCAAATGGGATATAGTATTGAAATTGGTACTGAAATTCTATAGTCTTGCACATCAAGTGTTGGGAATTCATTGGATTTTCTCTCTCTCTTCTGCCTGCAGTGTTGGAGAGCTGGCTGGACTATACTGGGGAACTGGAGCCCCCGCAGCCCCTGGCCAGGCTTCCACAGCTCAAGCATTGCATTAAGCAGCTGCTGACGGACTTGGGAAAGGTGCAGCAGATCTCACTTTGCTGTTCAACATGAAACAGGGCACCCAAACTAATGGGGGCACAATACAGGGGCGCCTGCAGGAGAAACTTTGCATTTTTTAAATAAATAAACCTAGCATGCCGAATGCATGTGACACCGACTGACTTCAGGGATCTGGGCAGACGGGGTGTGATGGACATTGGACAAAGAGGCCATTTTGGCTGCTGGAGAGCAGGGCACTCTGATCTCAGAGCCTATCAAGAAAGTAGCAAACAGACTCTTAGGATTCCCTTCTTTTGTGCACATCGTTGGATGGAAAGTGAGTCTTTTTGCACAAACTTCACTTGAAATCGTGCCACTGATGATAAATGGAATGAGAGCCAAAAAAGTTTCGTCGGAAACTGTTGTAGATTCAACTTGCAGCTTATTTAATTGACTTTCCTGTCAGGTTGGGGCACATGCCAAGCCTTGTGGTTTCTGCCTGGCATGGATTTAGACAGCAGGTATCATTTTCATTTTTCCAGCTTCATGGGAATGTCGTGACTTCACAATTCTGTGGAGATTGGGAAGGAGCAGAGGCCTTGACTGCCCTGCTTTCTCTGTCGGACTCTTCACTTTTCTCATCACATCTCGTGCATGACTTCATGGTACCGAGGACTAGTTTTGTATGCTGTCACCCCAGAGTTGGCTGGGTTGTGTCTTTTATAGCAGAGCCCATATAGCCTGTGGAGGAACTAGAATCTCACTGTTCTAAGAAGCTAAGAGGAATTCCAAACTGAAGCAGGCAGGGTCTGGGACCCAAAGGACAGCATTTTCTACCCACTTCTTAATATTGACAGCTTCCCAGTTCTATTTAATGTCCAAAAAGTGTTTCCCCAAATTTTGAACTCTTTCACTGTAAAGGTTTGTTACAAAGAATGTGGTTTGGGGAATTACCTTATTTTATATTGCTGTAAACAAACTTTAGATTCTACATGTGCCACTTTCCTCCTTCCCTGAAGGGTGTATGTTTAATAGTGGCATTTTCAAAATTGTTTTAATATACTTTAACACTTTAAATTTCTGGTTTGTATTATTTTGTGAAATTAAGGTGATTATGCTGCTTAATGTCCAAATACAATTTGTACCTTTTGAAACAACATTTGTTACTCTCACAGGTTACGGTTCAACATGTAATTGCTATATTGTTTTTTCCTTATTTGACAAAGTTAAAGAAAATGTTCCGTGTTTTGAGGAGTGACCTGTTTCACTGTTGAGTTTTCTTAATCCTAAAAGCAAAAAGCAAAGCACAGTTGTCCATTAACACTCACAAGTTAATTATGGGTTTATAAATCTGTAATGTTATATGCTGCAAATATTTACTATGTAAACGTGAAGTAGCCAATATCTGAATAGCAATGACAGTATCTCCAGCGATTTGTGGAATGGTTAGGCTTTAGGCACAGGTCATTGTGGTCATGAAGGGCTCTGTACCAAGATCTATTTCAGAGAATGCTGTCCAGCGATTTGTTCACCATGTGATATAAAGTGAATTTAGGACAAGATGACCTGCTGTAGCTTTTCCATCAGAGGGAATACATGTAGCTATGACATCTGTAATAAAGCTGACACAATTCCTCTACAAAGAGGCTGTTTCCTTTTACTAAGGTTGGTGTTTCTGGGATAGGAAGAAACCCTCTAGGAGTGTGCATGGCATCT
>PVJN01029436.1:0-26431 GCA_004026805.1 Lasiurus borealis | reverse complement strand
GAACTCCCACAGAATGGGAGCCCCAGGAGTGTCTGGGGAAGGGAGCTGGGAGAGAGGGGGGTGCGGGGGATGTGGCAGGCCCAGGCCTGGCTGAGGGCCGCCTCTTCGGAGCTGGTTGAGGTAGCAGAGACCCGGCAGACAGCGAATCCCGTCTCTGAGCAGAGGACACGCTGTCTTCTCCGCTTTGGCGGACTCGGCGGGAGATATGGACCCTCCCTGCAGCGGGGACGGCTGCTGGCGCTGAGGAGGCTCAGGAGCCAGAGCGGGTGGCTGCGGACTCAGCTGAGGTTTCCTTCCCAGAGCAGGCGCATTGGACCGGGGAGCTGAATGGGGGCAGGGGGTGTCGGGCAGAGAGCAGGCGTGAGGTGGGACTTTCTGGGGGGGAGGCCAGGAAGGAGGGCCGGCCCCGCTCCGATGGGTGGTGGAGGCTGTGGATGGGCGAAAGGGCAGCTGGGAGCTGGGCCTGGCGGGGCCCCCGCGTCCTCTGTGTGGGTGGGGGTGGCTCAGGAGGGAGCTGGGACCTGTCCCCGGTGACAGGCCGCCATAGCATGAAGCTTCCTCAGACCTCAGGACGAAGCTGGCAATGCCCTAGGACTGTGGTCAGCAAACTGCGGCTCGCGAGCCACATGCAGCTCTTTGGCCTCTTGAGTGTGGCTCTTCCATAAAATACCACGGCCTGGGCGAGTCTATTTTGAAGGAGTGGCGTTAGGAGAAGTTTAAGTTTAAAAAATTTTGGCTCATAGAAGTGTCAATTGTTGTGCTGTTGATATTTGGCTCTGCGGACCAGTGAGTCTGCCGACCCCTGGGCTAGCATATCAGAGAATTCATCACACGGTGATTTACTTACGGGAAGAGTTGGCTTAAGTCAACCGAAGGCCTAGCTGCATTGTTAATCGTGTGTGTGTCTTCGCCAACGGAGTCTCACGGGCACAGGGGATGTGTCTGCCCGATCACTGTTGTCACCCCAGCACCCAGCACCCAGCACCCATCAGGGCATCAATAAATGTGCAATGAGTGAGCGAGTGAGTCAGAGGTGGTCACAGAGTCGCTTCCTTCGAAAGAAACATGTAGGGAGCCAAACTCAACTCCCCTCCCCTTCCCTCCCCTCCCTTCCCCTCTTGCCCCCTTCCTTCCCCTCCCCTCCCCTTCTCTCTCCTCCCCTCTTTTCTTCTCTCTTCTTCTCTCCCCTTCGAAGCTACCTGGGGTCCCTGCCTGCCAGTTCCCTGTGCCTCCTGCCCTCTCCCCAGATGCGGTCCTCGGTGGGACCCGCCGGCAGCAGGAGGAGAGAGGGTGCAGGGGGGGAGGGGCTTTGCCTCGAGGAGGCAGACGTGCCGCTCAGGGTCCGGGGCCTGTCTGTCCCAAGCCCCTCGGAGAGTCGGTCCTCATGTGAGACCCAGGGAGGCCAGACCCCCGGGAGGCTGTGCGTGCGTTACTTTCCTGAAGACCGAAGCCACCTGCCAGGGGAGGTCTTAGCATCCGTCTACCGAGGCGGCGGCCAAGCCGAGAGCCTTTCCGTCTGTCCAGGGGTGCAGCCAGGGAGGGGTGATGCAGGCCCTTCTCCCGCTGTCTGATCCCAGCCCGGCTCTTCTGTGCGGGGACCTGAAAGCGGGCTTCCAGGGGGGCCTTGCGCCAAGGGGAGGCCTGTCAGCCTCGGAGCTCAGTACTCGGGGCATTTAAAGGTCCTTCCTGCCCTCCTTCCTCCTCCTGCCCGTTCTCCCTCCCTTGGTCCCTTCCTCCCTCGCTTCCTTCTTCCCTTCCATCCCAATCTCTGAGCTTCCCGAGTACAGTGGTACCTGGAGATACGAGTTTAATTCGTTCCGTAACCTTGAGGCGTGGCAAACTATGAGACGCTCGAGTTGCAGTAAACTGGTGGGTCGTGTGCAACCGGCCGATCTGTGCGATGACTCCTATCTCAACTGTTGCTCGTATTTCAAAGCAAAAATCGCTCGCTCGACAGCTCGTATCTCAAAAATCCCGTATGTCAGGGCACTCGTATCTCGAGGTGCCGCTGTATTTGCTCTGCGCCAGGCACCTGGAGCCCACAGATACGCAGGCAGCAGCGACATGTTGCGGTCGATCGGTCGGGCTGAGGTGCCACGGGAATGAAGCATTCTGGGAGAGGGGGAGAGAGATCGGGGCGCGCTGGGAAGAAGTGGCATCTCAGGCGACCGGAAGGAAGAGCCGGAGCTCCTTGGGGAAGGGCGCATTAGGGAGCAGGGGGATCTGGCTGAGACACTGTTGGGTGAGGCCTGGCTTCTCGCCCTCACTCACAGAGACAGGCGGGGTGCGGTAGGGGGTCCGGAGGCTGCAGAGGAAGCAGGAGGCCAGGCTCGGGCCTCGGATGCTGGGGGGAGCCGCTGAGCCTTCAGCTGGAGGCCCGTGGCGAGGCGAGGGGGTGCCTGGGAGAGCTGGCATCCAGTTTGTCCCCCGGATGCGCTGGCAGGCAGCGGGGAGCTGGCTGAAGGGCATGAAAGGTGGAGGCAGAGGCAGCGGCCGGGCCGAGTGGTGGTTCTGGGCCTGGACAGGAGGCGTGGGTGATGGGGGGGGGGAGGGTGGTGTGGACGGCCCTGGGGTGGCATGACCTGGCCTCCTGCAACCAGCCCATCGCTTCCTGCCCCGGAGCAAGGCAGGGGCGTGTGAAGAGGGTTGGGGCACTATCACTTCCTGCCCCCGCCGAGAGGGGGACAAGGTCTCCCGGGCGGCTCCCAGGGGCAGGTGCAGGGGTTCTCAGAGCTGGGCATCCAGGCACCCAGCCCACGGGCCAGGCCGGCCCAGGGGCTGCCCCTGAACTTGGGGCCGAGGCCTGGCTTTCTGTGATTTGACAGACCGTGGAGCCAGCCTGCTGAATGCAGATTCTGCCTCGGGCTGGCGGTGTGACCGTGTGTGTGTGTGTGTGTGTGTGTGTGTGTGTGTGGAGGGGGGGGGAGCATTTCTTAACATGGTTGTGCCTCGCTTTCCCAGTTTGTAACCTGGACCGAAACCTACCACCCACCTCCTGGCTTGTTCTGGGGATTCTGTGAGCTCACGTCTGCAGAGTACAGTGGTACCTCGAGATACGAGTTTAATTTGTGCCGTAACCTTGAGGCGTGGGAAACTATGAGACGCTCGAGTCTCGCTAAACTGGTGGGTCGTGTGCAGCCGGCCAATCCGCGCGATGACTCCTATCTCAAATGTTGCTCGTATTTCAAAGCAAAAATCGCTCGCTCAACGGCTCGTGTCTCAAAAATCTCGTACGTTAGGGCACTCGTATCTCGAGGTACCACTGTACTCGGAGCAGGGCCCGCCTTTCTCTGCCGGCGAGCTGTCACTGTCACGGTCACTGTTACTCCTGTGACATCCCGCTCGTCCCCGTGCCTCGTGCAGCCACGGGTGGCTGAGGGCATGAATAGAGGAGCAGTGTGTTCTGGAAGCTTCTGGCCCTCACTCACAGGCAGAGGCTCTCCCACGCCAGGCAGAGGTGCAGCAGGGAGCAGCCGAGGTTCGGAGAGGTGTGTAACTCAGGCGTGAACACACAGGGAGGAAGCCGGGGCCTGCGGGCCAGTCCGAGCATGTGTGTGTGTGTGCGCGCATGCACACGTGTGTATGCACAGGCACGTGGGCCCTTGCACACACACACGTGAGCCGCCAGCTGTGCTGGATCCCTCCACGGGCTGAGGGGATGATGTCCTGTCCCTGCCAGCTGGGAGGGGGAGGGTGGCAGGGAGACGGAGTGTGTGGTTTGGGGGGAGAGGGAGGGCAGGATTGAGAGCCAACCCCTGTCTGTCCTTGGCCTTGGCCTCCTTCCGGGACTCGCCTTTGACCCCGAGCCTCTGTTTAGAAAGCCTCTCGTAAGCCTGATTGCTGTCCCCATGTTCACGATGAGGAAACCGAGGCTCCGAGACATAAACCGATGGGTCCCAGGCCGAACAGCGTGTGGGTCCAGATGTGTTCTCCCCAGCCCCACCTCTGGCTGGGCACCCCCTCCCTGCCCTCTCCCCGGACCCTGGGCCCCCACCACCCAGGCCCCCTCCCATCTCAGCTGCAGTATCGTGATGCCAGCCGATCCTGGCATCCCCGCCCAGGCCGCCGCGCCCCTCTGCTCGCTCTGCACATGCGCCTTTCCTGCCCTGGCTCCCGCCCAGGACCGAGAGCTGCTCTGCTCGCAGGAGGACTCGGGGGGCGGGGCACCCCGGCCCAGCATACACAGTCCTGCTTCCAGAGGCGGCCGCGGGCTGCACCCGAGGAACGCCGGCAGCCCTGTTGCGGGGTGAGGACCAGGCGGAGGCCGTCCGCCAGCGCCGGGCGCGGGGCCATCGCGGCCAGCGGGCACCGTGGGGAAGGGGCCGGAGGCCGCCCCTCGCCCCGGCTCCCCCGGAGCATCTGGTTGCGATTAGGGGCAGAGGAGAGAGCGGGGCCGGCCGGGGTCCAGCAGGCGCCAGCCGCCAAGAATGACTTAATTGGATAAAATGTCTAATGACAAACCGGAGCCTCGCAGCGCAGCGTCCTGGCCCGGCCCCAGCCTGGCCCCGGCCAAACCTCGTCCCGGCCTCGGTGCTCGCTGCCTCCCGCGTTGCCTCCGGCTCCTGTGCTCAATCCTGCGGTGACGGAGCACCTCGTGCTGGCGAGGCACCGGGGACGCCCGTTTGCAGGAGGCGGGCAGTCCCGGGGCCGCAGGGAGGCGGGCGGGTGGTGACGCGGCCAGTGGATGCTCCAGCTCCATCCGGGAGCTCTGGGGAGCGGGTGGAGGGAGGCAGGCCTCTGGCACAGGGTGCGCCTGGCATGGACGCCGGTTGCAGGGACCAGCAGATGCTCTGGCCTGGCGGTCTGTGTCCCGTACACGCTTCCCTTGTAGGGTGGCTGTTGGCGTGGCCATACAGGACACAGCTTTGTCCATCTTTCTGGAATGGACAAGCCCGGCCGCTGTGCCTTTTAGGATGAATCGAACGAGGGAACTGGAGGGAATGCTGGGCGCAGGAAGAGCTGCTGAATGCCTGGGTGCCAGCACTTTCCAGTCCTGTGCGTGGCCTGTGACCTGAATCGAACTAGGACCTCCTGGTTCATAGGACAATGCCCATCCACTGAGCCACCAAGACCGGTCAGGGCTTCTCAATAGTCCCCCTGGGGGTCATTTAAGAATCCCAATGCTGCCGAAACCAGTTTGGCTCAGTGGATAGAGCCTCGGCCTGCGGACTGAAAGGTCCCGGGTTCGATTCTGGTCAGGGGCATGTACCTTGCTTGTGGGCACATCTCTAGTGTGGGGCGTGCAGGAAGCGGCTGATTGATGTCTCTCTCTCATCGATGTTTCTGACTTTCTATCCCTCTCCCTTCCTCTCTGTGAAAAATCAATTAAAAAAATATATTAAAAAAAAAATCCCAATGCTCAGGCCAAAACCGGTTTGGCTCAGTGTATAGAGTGTCAGTCTTTGGACTGAAAGGTCAGAGGTTCGATTTCAGTCAAAGGCATGTACGTACCTCGGTTGCGGGAGCATCCCCAGTGTGGGGCGTGCAGAAGGCAGCTGATCGATGTCTCTCTCTCATCGATGTTTCTAACTCTATTCCTCTCCCTTCTTCTCTGTAAAAATTCAATAAAATATATTTAAAAAAAAGAATCCCAATGCTCAGGCCGTACCACGGACTGCACTGCATGAGGGCCTCTGGGATGGGACACAGGCATCAGGGTTTTTTTTTTTTTAAAGATTCTGGATGATTCCAGTGCAGCTGAGGTTAAGAGTCATCACCGGCTTTGGAGGCAGGTCTCAGTGGGTTTGAAACTCACCTGCTGTGTGACCCCCTTTAACCTCTGGGGGCCAGATTGCTGACTGTGACATGGAGAGCATCCTCTCTGTGGTGGGGGTTGGGGTGAGGACTAAAAGAGTCACGTGTGCAAAGGGCGTGGAGTGGAGCTGGGTGCCTGTCTCTCAGCGTATGTGGCTGCCTCCCGCCCGGTAGTCAGTGTCACCAAAGGCAGTGGTGGCAGGGGGATGGGGACAGGGATGGGGCAGGGTCTCTGCAGAGTGAGTGGGCTGGTTCCCCCGCCGTCCTTCCCTCTGGGCTCCAGCACTCACCTTCCTGTCCCCTCTCCCAGGTCAGGATGCGGGCCAGGCCTCCGGATGGGCCGCCACGGGGACCTTGCCGGGCTGGAACCGGAGGGCCCGGGAGAGCCCCGGGCAGGGCTCGGAGCCGGACCGGACCCAGCTGAGCCAGGACCTGGGCGGGGGCACGCTGGCCATCGACACCCTGCCGGATAACAGGACCAGGGTGGTGGTGAGTGCGGGGGGACGTGGAGGGGGGCAGTGGCGGGGGGATGTGGGGCATGTACGTTGGTAGAAACACCTGTTCTTGGCGGTGGCCCTGAGGTCAGTGTGGGGCTGGGGATCTGGAGGGGGTGGAAGGAGGCCCAGCTGGGGGCATGACGTCTTGGCGTCTCACGAGTGACGCAGCTGCCCACTGCCGGGTGGACCAGAGAGGCCGGGTGGTTTGCTCAGAGACGCACAGCGTGTCGGGACACTGGGCTCTGCCCTGCTGGGGCCTCCAGCAAAAGCCGAATGAAGGGGCTTCCCGGTCGCATCCAGCTGCCAGCTCTGGCCCCTCCCCACCTCCTCTCTGGCCACCGACAGACGGGGTCCCCGAGGGGTTCATGGCCGGAACTCCGAGCAGAGGAAGCAATGGGGGTGAAGTCCCGGGAGGCCCCGCCTCTGCCTGGGCCGCTCTGGGGGCCGGGCTGCAGGAGGTCGGGGGATCCAGGCCGGGAGGCAGTGCTGGCCTCCAGCTGGCCTTTGGGGGGCCTTTGCATATGTGGGGGTACGTCTACATTCACATGTGCGTGTTGGCAGGAGTGTGTCTGCATGCGTGTCTGAGGGGTTGGGTGATGATGGACATGTTCCTGGTTGTTTCCATGAGCTCTTGTGTCTAATATGAGTGAGCGTGTGTGTTCATGTGAGTATGTGTCCATGTGAGTGTGTGTCCATGGAGAGTGTGTGTGTGTGTCCATGGAGTGTGTGTGTCCATGTGAGTGTGTGTCCATGGAGTGTGTGTGTGTCCATGGAGTGTGTGTGTCCATGTGAGTGTGTGTCCATGGAGTGTGTGTGTGTCCATGTGTGTGTATCTATGGAGTGTGTATGTGTGTGTCTATGGAGAGTGTGTGTGTCCATGGAGAGTGTGAGTGTGTGTCCATGGAGTGTGGCTGAGAGTAAAGGGGGTGGATTCTCCGGATGCTAAAAAGCTGTGAAACGAGCTGGAACAAGAGGATGTGTTTCTCAGTGTATATTTCTTTGTTTTCCTAACATTTTAAAAACCCAGTGTTTACAGATGGCCAGAACGGTCAAATAACGCTAAGATTAAAAACAAGGCACCGCTCTCACCCCCCAGCTCGGAGGGCGCTGGGCCTTGGGGTCTCTGCAGGTGGTGCCCTCCCCACGTCTAAGCACCCCTGGTGTTCTCTGCCTCCTGGTGAATCCGCTTACGCACCGCGTGTTGGCTGCCTGCTGTGTAGATGACCTGCCTTTTACACCCCCCCCTCCCCAATATTCTTGTTAAACCCACGTGCTCTGCTGTCTGCCATGATAACCACGGGGATATTGCTCACCGCGAATCCAGGCGGGAGGAGAGCACGGTGGCCTTTCTCACTCACCTTTCCTTTCTCCTGGGCCCTTCCTCCCCGCCTGCTGAGTTTTCTGTGCTTCCCGCAGCTCGGGATTCTTACACATCCACTGGCCTGGCTGCGAGAGACCCCAGGCTCAACATGGAGTCTCTGTGCTAAACCCACAGGACAGAAAAGCAACACTTCATAGCTAATGTAGTTACAGTTCAACCTCTCCCAGGAGTGCAGTCTTAAACCAGTCAGCTTGGAATGGCCAGGCCAGCTCTCATGAGGAAAATCGCTTGTTAGGACCCTTGTCATTCCCAGAAAGAACAATCCACTCTGGTTAGAAACCGCCTTCTATCTGCTAGCGGGGATGCGGCCCGATTCAGGAATAGTTCAATGAAACCAGTAAGATGTTTAAAATGTACTCTTGAATTTTGTTGTGTAACAGCCTCCATGAAATTTTCGGGATAGTCAAACCTGTCCGTTCCCCCCTGAGCCCCCCTGGCCCCCGAAACCTCTCCCAGTCCTGCTCCAACCTGCACTGGCTGTTTGCCTACCTCCCCACAGCCGCTCGGACCTCTCCTTCTTCATTGCAACCTCTGGTCTTTCTCCTGTGTTGGGTGTCCTGTTCTCTCTCTCTCTCTCTTTTTAAAAAATATTTTTTTTATTGATTTCAGAGAGGGAGGGAAAAGGAGAGAGAGAGAAACATCAATGATGAGAGAGAATCATTGATCGGCTGCCTCTTGCACGCCCCCCACTGGGGATCTAGCTTGCAACCCAGGCATGTGCCCTTGGCCGGAATTGAACCTGGGACCCTTCAGTCCACAGGCTGATGCTCTATCCACTGAGCCAAGCTGGCTCGGGCATCTCTCTCTCTTTTTTAAAAAAATATTTTTATTGATTTCTGAGAGGGAAAGAGAGGGAGAGAAACATCAAGGATGAGAGAGAATCATTGATCGGCTGCCTCCTGCACGCCCCACACTAGAGATCATCCCACAACCTGGGCATGTGTCCTGCTCAGGAATCAAACCGTGACCTCCTGGTTCATAGGTCGATGCCCAACCACTGAGCCTGTTCTACTGACCCTCTGTTCTTCCTGCTTCTCCTCCTCGTTTGTTTAGCTTCCTAAGAAAGGTTACTTAGGAGAGGAAATTATTTTGAGCGCTTGCCTGTCTGAAAATGCCTTCATTCCATCTCACACTTGATTGATGTTTTGGCTGAATATAGAATTCTAGATTAAAAATAATTTTCCCTCAGACGTTTGCAGGCACCTCGCCATTGTCTTCCGGCTTCCACTGTCACGGCTGAGAGGTTTGGTGCCACCCTCATGCCCCTTGTTGTGTGTGCCTGCTCCCCCTCCTCCGGGAGCTGCCGCTGTTCCCTGCAACCTCCGAGGAGGAGGCCCTGTAGCGGCCGGATGTCTGAGGGACGGTTTCAGCCCAGGGACTCCTGTTCACCGGCTCTGGGAAGCCTCCCTCTTCATTTCTTTGATCATCGCCTCCCGACCACTGTCTCTTCTTCCTACCGGTTCCCTGGGTTTGATGTGCTTCCTGGGGAACAGTCCTCAGACTTCCTTCTCTCTCTGATGTTGGTCTTTCCCTTTGCATTATTTTACTTAATTTCTTGAAATATATTTTTGTTGACTTCAGAGAGGAAAGGAGAGGGAGAGGAAGAGAGAGAGAGAAACATCAGTGATAAGAGAGAATCATGCCGAGATCGGTTTGGCTCAGTTGATAGAGTGTCGGCTTGTGGACTGAAAGGTCCCAGGTTCGATTCTGGTTGGGGGCATGTACCTTGCTTGTGGGCACATCTCCACTGTGGGGCGTGCAGGAGGCGGCTGATAGATGTCTCTCTCTCATCTATGTTTCTGACTTTCTGTCTCTCTCCCTTCCTCTCTGTGAAAAATCAATAAAATATATATTAAAAGAGAGAGAGAGAGAGAGAGAGAATCGTTGACTGGCTGCCTCCTGCCTGCTCCCTACTGGGGTAGAGCCACCACCTGGGCATGTGCCCTGACTGGGAATCCAACCGTGACCTCCTGCTTCCTAGGTCGATGTTCAACCACTGAGCCATCCCAGCTGGGCAACCTTATTTTCTTAATGTTGCCGATCCCCTCCCCGCACTATGATATTTTTAATTTCCAAGGGCTCTCTTTTATTTTCCGATTATTTCTTTTCTTTAAAAAGGCCCCTGTTCTTGTGCCAGAGATGTAAGATCTTCTCTTTCTAAATATATTTAAAATTAAAATGTTTAATATTTTTTCCTGCTCCCTGCATCCTTTTGAAAAAAATACATATTTTATTGACTTTTTACAGAGAGGAGGAAGGGAGAGGGATGGAGAGCTAGAAACATCGATCAGCTGCCTCCAGCACACCTCCTACTGGGGATGTGCCCGCAACCACAGTACATGCTCTTGACCGGAACTGAATCTGGGACCCATTAGTCCACAGGCCGACGCTCTGTCCACTGAGCCAAACCGATTAGGGCTCGGCATCATTTTTTCCTTTGTTCTCTGCATTCACTGCCCCCGCCCCCCTCTCAGTGGTGACTGTTGAATTCAGGGACATTTTCCAGGGGATCGGGCGGGTGAAGGAGGACAAAAGGGTGGGGAAGCGCTTTGGGGAGAGCAGAGGCACAGAGAGCTAGGACCCCGGCACTCGGCACTCGGCAGGGAGGGGGCTGCCCAGCCAGCAAGAGCTGTGGCCGCCTCTGCCCTAGGGGGAGGGGCTGCTGGACAAGAGCTGCAGCCGTTGGGGGGGGGGGCCCCTGCCAGCCGCAGCCAGGGGGGAGGGAGCAGGGTAGCACATGCTCCAAGCTCTCCCCCTCTCTGCAGCATTTCTGTGACGGATTACTCCTTCTATCGCAGGCGCTGACATGGTTGGCACCATTACGGACTCTCCCTCCCCTTATTGTTTTGATATTCGGTTCATCCTAGAGCTGTGTGGATTCATTTTGACTTTTAAAAACTGGGGCATTGCCCTGGCCGGGGTGGCTCAGTGGATAGAACGTCGGCTTGTGGACTGAGGGGTCCCAGGTTCAAACCAAGGGCATGAGCCTTGGTTGCGGGCACATCTCCAGTGTGGGCCGTGCAGGAGGCGGCTGATGGATGTTTCTTTCTCATCGATGTTTCTGGCTCTCTCTCCCTCTCCCTTAAAAACCAGGGCGTTGAGTGTTCTGTGTTGTGATGACGGAGTGTGCGGGTCGTTATGTGCTGCTCCTGGGGTCCGGGCATCGCTCTCCCACCCTCATCCGGGCCCTGAGCTAGAAGCACCCGCACTCACAGCCTCAGGCACTCCCCACGCTGCCTGGTCTTCTCCATCCTTCAGACCCAGGGGGCCATGGCGGGGTGAGGGAGCGGCAGGCCGGGCAGGAGAGGGCCCCTGAGCGAGGGGACACCTGCAGCTCAGCCTCCCCGTCCCCCAGCTCAGCTGGGCCGTCAGTTAGGGACAGACACTTGCTCTGGGCCAGAGACCATGGCCGGAGGGCGCGTCCCGGCTGCAGGGAGGACCTCCCGAAGAGCCGAGCCGCAGGGCTGAGGCTTCTGGAAGCGATTGGTGGTGTGTGGGCGTTGGAAAGGGCAGCAGGACGGTCAGAGCCGGCGTGGCGTCAAGAGCCCAGAGTCTTGGGCTCCGCCCTGCACCGGCTTGTTGGGAAACTGCAGATGGAGCCGGAACGGGTTTCGCTCCAGTCCCCACCCGGACTCTCGGTCACCAAGTGTGGGAACTGCTGACGTGGGACATTCAAACCAATTCCAATGTTGGTCACCGACTGCCCACCCGAGGGGGGGGGGGCTTTCTCAGCACCACGTGGCTGACCTTGACCACCAGGCTTCCAGGTCCCCGGCTCCGTGGCTCCGTGAGCAGCCACACAGCGGGAGCCGCGGGAGGAGCAGGGCACCCTGGCAGGAGGTGTTTCTGACCATGTGGGGGGCTGTGCCCAGCTCTGCCCAGAAGACAGGGGGCTCAGACTTCCACCGGGGCTGGGAGAGGCCCCAGGTGCCAGGCCAGGTGCCGGGACCGGCCAGGTGACCTTTGGCCTCCTGTCCAGTGAAACCGCCGGGATCGGGACAGATGCTGGCGCGGAGGCTTAAAATAAAGTGAGGGACGTGGCTCAGCGGCAGATCAGGAGGGAAAGATGGGGCTCCTCGCTGCCTGTGGGCTGAGGATGAGTCAGGAGAAGAAGCTGCCAGGGACGGAGGTGGCGAGGCCCGCTGTGCTCATGGAAACCCAGAAACCCACGGAAACCCTGGGACCTGCGCTCAGGCCTGGGGTCCTGTGGGGTGTTTCTCAGCCTGACCATGGCCGAGGGACTCGGGCCTCCCTTTAGATCAGCGGTTCTCAACCTTCCTAATGCCGTGACCCTTTAATACAGTTCTTTATGTTGTGGTGATCCCCAGCCATAAAATTATTTTTGTCGCTACTTCATAACTGTAATTTGCTACTGTTATGAATCTTAATGTAAATATCTGTTTTCTAATGGTCTTAGGAGACCCTGCCAGCTGTTTGCGACCCACAGGTTGAGAATCGCTGCTTTAGATGGTCACCTCCAGACCAGTCTCATGCGGAAAGGTTGCAGGAGCTGGGCGGGGCGGGGGTGGGGATGGTGGGAGGGGAAGGGGCCAGTCTGGCAGAGAGAGGGTTTGACATGGGGCTGCTTTCCAGTCGCTGAGGGGCTGCAGGGCTGGGCTGGGGCCAGGGAAATAGATGGCTTTTCTCGTCCTTCCTGCACCGAATCCTCTGTTTGTTTACGTTGCCGGTCCTCCCGCTGGGACCCAGAGACTTTTCTCACTCTGTCGCCAGCGCCCTGCCCACGGTGGGAGCCTCCCCTTTGAAGGGACCAAGGAAGTAGGGTTTGTTGGCCCCCAAAGGCCTCGAAAGGGGGTGAGTGAAGGGGACAGGTTGTGCCTGGGACCGGCTGTTGGATTCAGTGGCCTCTGAGGACCCCAACTCTACTGACTTTTGGGTTCCCACCCATGGGTCCCAGGCTGGTCTCGGGCCTGAATCTTTAGAGGGGCCTGTGCTCCTTCCCCACTTCCTTCGAACCTGTTAGGTCTGCACTGAGCATCATCAATGGGGAACACTGATGAGCACCCCCTTCAGCACAGCCAGATCTCAACCATGCCCCCCCCACCCCAGGCTATGTCCCCCGTGACCTGGACGCTGGCAGCCCAGCCCTTCAGGAGCCCAGCAAGGCGCCCAGCACCGCCTGCCTCTCCCGTCCTGTGGCCAGCGTTTCTGAGAGCTGGGCCTCGTGGGCTAAAGGAAACCCAGGCTCCGCAGAGCGTGGCAGCCGAGGCGGGGCCAGAGGAGAGGGGTGAGGAGGGGCGTTTCAGCAGGTTCGGTTCGGTTTGGTTTGGTTTGGTTTATTCCTGGAAGTTTCCTGGTCTCCACAGGGAAACATGTCCACTGTTTAACCCTATCACACCCGGCCCGTGCCTATTCGTGCCTGTTCTCGGGCCGAGGCCTGGCAGGTGAGCTGCCCTCCCCCTTTGGCCCCTCATCTTCCTCCACTGGCCCTCAGGGCGTCCTCTGGCTGTGGCTTCCCTCCTGGCCGGTCCCCTTGGCCCGTTCTCTCAGGTCAGCTCCTCTGCGCAGCCTCCATCCCAGGCCTTCTCAGGCTGCCCCTCCCCTCCCACCATCTTTCCTTCTCACCCTCTTCTTCCCTGTGCCTCTGCCCAGTCCCCTGCTCACTCCTCTGCCCAGCCCCCCTACCTTCCCCTCCTGCCCATCCCCTCCGCTCAGCCCCTCTGCCCGGCCCCCCTGCCTGGCTTCAGAGCCTGCACCCCCAGGCTGGCCTGACAGCTCCAGGTCAGAGCATTTCCTGGGGCTTGATTCTCACGCCCACTCCCAGCCCACTTCCCAGGGGGAATGGACTCTGGTCTGAACTCACGTTTTCCAGAGATTCTCCACCCCGTTTAAGGCCCCGGGACAATTCCTCTCCTCTCCGCCCACCCAAACTCCCAGCTCACCCACCCCCAGGCAGCCCCGGCGCTGCCGGGAGCCCTGCACGGGGGAGGCCCCGGGCCCCAAGAGGCTGAGGGAGGGCAGTTCCTGCCCGGCCTCTCCACCCTCCCGAAGCAGGCGGTTCCAGAAGGAGGCTCCAAGGCCCCCTCCGAGTCGAGGGCCTAGGGGAGACAGCGCAGAGACAGGCAGAGCGAGCAGCGTCCATTCCGAACCCCACGTGCCCTGCACTCACTCGGGGAGCAGGAGGGGGTGGGGTGGGGAGCCCAGAGGGGAAGATGTCTGGGGGTCCAGTGTGAGGTGCGGATGGAGGGGAAAGCTGTGAGTGGAACTCGGAGGAGAGAGAAGGGGGATTTTGTGACAGGAAAGGGCGTCCCCGGAGGTGGGAGTGGAGGTCAATGCTCAACCACGGAGCCATGCCAGTCAGGCAAAATTAAGTCTTTTTAAAAAATATATATATTTTATTGATATTTACAGAGAGGAAGGGAGAGAGATAGAAAGTCAGAAACATCGATGAGAGAGACATCAATCAGCCGCCTCCTGCACACCCCCGACCGGGGATGTGCCCACAACCAGATACATGCCCTTGACCGGAATCAAACCTGGGATCTTTCAGTCCTTAGGCTGATGCTCTATCCACTGAGCGACACCGGTTTCGGCAAAATTAAGCCTTTTAAAGTGAAGTGTATTTAACACTCTGTCTAGTTCCAAAACATTTCCATCACCCTAAAAGGAAATATTGAAATACTATACCTTTAAAGCAATTGCTCTCCTCCCACACCCCTCCTTTCCCCCCTGGCAACGACCAATCTGTGTTCTGTTTCTATGGATCTACCTAATCTAGAGGCTTCAGGTAGAAACGAGATCAGACGAGACAGGACCTTTTGTGTCTGGTTTCTTTCACCCAGCATTCTGTTTCTGAGGCCCCTCCGCCTTTATGGCTGAACAGTATCCCCTTGTTTGGATGGACCATGTTTTGCTATTCATTCACTTAATCATAGACATTGGGGCTGTTGGCTGTGATGAACAGAGCTGCTACGGACACATGTATTGGTTTGCTTGCCTGTTTTCAACTATTTGGGGGTCTCTACCTCAGAGTGGAACTGCTGGGTCACCTGGGGATTGTGTGTTTAGTGTACTCAAGGTTGCACAGCTAGCGAGGGGCAGAGCCCGGACAGAAACCGAGGTCTTTCTGTCTTCAGAGTCTGAACATTTCACCACTGTCTCCTCGTGGACAAAAATGAGTGACATATTGGCCTAAACAGAGGAGCTTCTAGATCCGTGCTTACGGACTTTACTGTGCGGAAGGATCTCTTGGGGGAAACTAGTTCTAATGCAGTTTTGACCCAGCAAGTTGGGGGTTAGGCCCAGGGTTCTGCCTATCTAACGAGCCCCCCAGGGGTGCAGATGCTACTGGTCCCCGGGGCATCCATGGAGGAGCAGGGCTCTAGAACAGCGGTTCTCAACTTGTAGGTCGCGACCCCTTTGGGGGTCGAACGGCCTTTTCACAGGGGTCGCCTAAGACCATCGGAAAATGCAGATATTTACATCACGATGCATCACAGTAGCAAAATGTCATGGTTGGGGGTCACCACCACGTAAGGAACTGTAGGCAAGGGTCTCGGCCTTAGGAAGGTTGAGAACCACTGCTCTAGAGATATTCCTGTTGGGGTGTCCCCTCCCCCCACTAATCCCATCAGCACCGCCTGGGTCGAGGCCAGCTGCCTGGAGCTGACACGCCCGGCTGGCCGGCCTCTCCTGCAGGCCCTGCGGGATGCCCTTGGTCGCCTGCCCTGGCATTTCCACCTGCCAGTTGGCAGGCAGGTGATGGGCCGATGGTGACAGCTTAGCGGGGATCCCTGTCCAGAACCGCCTCGAGCTCCGCCAAGGTAAATGCTGCCCCGCTGTCAGGGATGAAGTGTTGGCAGGCCTCCGCGTGAATAATTGAGACAGAGGCGCGGGAGCAGAGACGTTTAGGATGGAGCTGGGGATGGCTCCGAGGAGGCCGCCTTCCCGATCGGATCCTTTTCCTCGAAAGACCCAGCAGCAGCAGCGTCCTCGCTCCCACTTACCAAGCCTCTACCGCAGGCCGGGCGCTGGGCTGAGAGCTGGCCGTGGGCATGTTTCGTGGAACCCTTTCGTGGACGCGGCGAGCCAGGGCGGTGCCCGCACAGACACGCAGGGGTGGGGAGCCAGGCTCGGCACAGGCTGTTTTCCTGTGGGTCCGGTGTCTGCACGTGGGTCCAGTGTCTGATGCCACAGCCCCTGCCCTGGATCCCAGAGCGGTGGTTTTCAGACTGCACGCCACGGAACCCTCAGGGTTCCCCCGGGGTCGTCCCGGGCTGCTGTGGATTGCGGGTGTGGGAAAGGAAGTTGCTCGAGGGGCTCCAGGCCCTTCTCTGTCCTTCTCCCGGAGTGGCCTCCCTCGGGTGCAGCGGTTCTCAACCTGTGGGTCTCGACCCCTTTGGGGGTTGAACGACCCTTTCACAGGGGTCGCCTAAGACCATCAGAAAACACCTATTTCCCATGGTCTTAGGAACCAACACACCGCTCCTCGGTGTAGCAAAGTGTAGCCATGTAGTTTACTGTTGTCATAGGAAGACTGTTGCCCAGGCTACACCACGATTCAAGACAAAATTTCATTTATTTGTCATTAGAAATAAATATTTCACAACATATAATTACATATTGTTTTTGTGATTAATCCCTATGCTTTAATTATGTTCAATTTATAACAATGAAAATACATCCTGCCTATCAGATATTTACATGACAGTTCATAACAGTAGCAAAATTTCAGCTATGAAGTAGCAACGGAAATAATTTTATGGTTGGGGGTCACCACCCCGTGAGGAGCTGTCTTAAAGGGGCGCGGCATTAGGAAGGTGGAGAACCGCTGCTCTGGTGGGATTTATGGACGGAGCTCCCATGGAGGATGGAAGCAGGGATTTAGGGCCGAAGATGTTTGAAATCACAGCATCACGTGGTCTGGCTTGTGCTCCCTGGCACTCTGCGAGGTCAGGGGCAGCATGATCAGGGGCTGCAGGGCTAGAGGGGAAGTGCCAGCAGGTGGGGAGAATTCCGAACCACGTGACTCTCGTCCGGGGGTCACTCAGGAAGCCGGCAGCTTGCCGTTCGGTTTGGACCCTCCCCTGACCTTGCTCCCCTGGCATGTTGCCAGTCATGTGGCAGACCCCCTTGGAGGATGAGCGGGGGTGGGGGGGTCAAAGAGTGGGTTCCTGTGACTCCCGTGTGGGCCCTTAAGCATTAAGCTCCAGGACAACGAGATTCTGGCCCTCTCACACACATCCAGGCCTCAGCCGGGTTTGAGTGCAGCAAAATCAGACAAGCGAAGCTAAGGCTGATCTCAGGGCCAGCTGCATTGACTAATGACCCCTGACCTGCAGCCGAGCTGACCAATCAGCGGAAACCTCGGCGCAGAAAGGACACACCTGGAAAGCTGATGAATATTCTATGGAGTCCGCCCTTAAAAGCACTTAGGGTGGAGCACCAGCTAAGAGCCTGCCCCACCTTAGCTTCCCCTCTGCTCCTCCTCCCGGCAGGTCACCATCGATTCCTCTCCAAGCTCCAGGCCCCTTTCTCTGTAATTTATTTCCTGAGTCCATCTCTTCTGTGGCTCACTTCTACCTCTGTGGCTTTCTAAGTAACATTTCTCTCATAAAAAAAAAAAAAGCAGTTAGTAGCAGCAGCAGAGATTGACTTTGTAGAATCAAGAAAATCTTGGGGGCCAAGACTGGTTTGGCTCAGTGGATGGAGCGGCGGCCTGTGGACTGAAAGGTCCCAGGTTCAATTCCGATTGGGGGCATGTACCTTGCTTGCGGGCACATCTCCACAGTGGGGCGTGCAGGAGGCGGCTGATCGATGTCTCTCATCGATGTTTCAGACTTTCTCTCTCCCTTCCTCTCTGCAAAAAATCAAAATATATTAAAAAAAAAAAAAGAATTTTGGGGGCCAGCGTTGCCGGGGAAGAGTTCTCTCGGATGTGGGGTTTCTTTCTCACTTCCCTCTTTCCATTGGGACTCGCACACTCTGTGCTGCTGCAGGGCTATCGGGGAGTCCCTGGAAGTCCTTCCTCTGATCACCCCAGGAGCAGGGCTGTTCTGGTTAGGGCCCTTTTGGTTCCAAGGAGCCGCTTGAGCCGTCTCGGGAGAAAGGCTTATATTGGGGGTGCAGGGACCTACTCTGGGCTCCAGGGAGGAGAGGAAGGACAGCCTGACCTCGGGGACCCAAAAAGCTGTCGGAAACGAGGGCTGCCGTACCCAGCACATCCGTATTGAAGTCTGTAAGGTCCTCTTTCCTACGGACCGGCCGTTACGTTTAGGACAATACCCTGTTGACAATCAGTCACCGTGTCCCCTCGTGCTGCCCTGTGGCCGGCCAGCCACTTGGGCGAAGGCACTTCTCCCACGTTTAAGGTGGGGGAGCCGGGCTGTCTTCCTCGCCCCGAAGCGACCCCCATGTTGGCTTCACTTCCCAGGGAAGAGCTTGTTAACGTAAAAACATTCAAACCTGCAGAGAATTGTTGTGAGTTTAATTGGCGCCAACTGTAAACAATTGCGGGGAAGCAGTATCTCCATGGATTGGGATTGATTTGGGATTGGGATTGGGATTGGGACTGGGACTGTGCTCCAGAGAACGCGTGTTTTTCATCTATTTTTATACGAAGGAGGGGACGTAGGTGGCTACATGAAATCCGTCGGGGAAGGTGAGAGAGGCGGGAGGAAGCAGAGCGGGCAAACCCTGGGATCGGATAACAAGTAAAATGATAGACACACACTTTGGGGGTGCAGGCTAGTTGGTCGTCAACAACTAACAAGATGACAGTAACCATGAAGGACTTTGTGGCCTCTGACCTGGCGCCCCGGCATGTTACGCTGTGCCCCAAGGGGTCCGGGGAAAGGGGAGTTACAAGTTACCCAGACATTTCGGGGATGTGTTGTCACAGATGCCGAAAGACAACAGGCTCAGTTACGGTAAAACTGGCCTCATCAGGGAAGGTACCGGCCTAGGACATGACTGCCCACCATCGCTGCTTTTAAAGTTTAATTTCAGACCCTCCGTTGGGGTGACTTCAGGTCTCTGAGTTTGCAGACCGCCAGGCAGGCCTCCCTGAGCTTGTGGGGTCAGCATGAGGCCTTTTATTTTTTCCGTCCACAGCCCGAGAAATGGGGAGCTGCCTTCCTGCATGCGGCGGGCCCAGGATGGGAATATGCTTTCCATGGACCCGGGGTCCCAGAGGAGGCAGCCGGGGTTCACAGGAGGTTTTGGTGCCGCCGCTATTGGGGGAGAAGTGGGGGGAAGCGGTCCTTGCTGGAGCCAGGCCGCACGGTCCCGCACGGCCTGCGCACCATCAGCTGTGGGAGCTGCGTGACTGAGCTCACCCACAGGTTGAGAACCACTGCTCTAAGGGGACCCATTTTAACCAGGGACAGACAGGTGGTCTAAGGCTTCTTCTCACGGGGCAGTGACTTAAAGACCCAAGAAACAGCTGAAACCGGTTTGGCTCAGTGGATAGAGCGTCGGCCTGTGGACTGAAGGGTCCCAGGTTCTATTCCGGTCAAGGGCATGTATATTGGTTGCGGGCACATCCCCAGTGGGGGGCGTGCAGGAGGCAGCTGATGGATATTTCTCTCTCATGGATGTTTCTAACTCTCCCTCTCCCTTCCTCTCTGTAAAAAATCAATAAAAATATATTAAAAAAAAAAAAAAGGACCCGAGAAACAGTAGACAGAGGAAAAGGCCCTGTCTTTGAGGCTGATGTGGGTGCAGATAGATACTCAGGCCTCAGTTTCCCCACTTACAAAATGGGACCAGTGTTAGGACTCTCCACCTTGTTATGCGGCGATGCATCTGAAATGCAAGTGTCACAGCTCTGCCAACGCCGGCTGCCTTCCTCTTTCCTCCAGTTCTCCCAATACCCCCCCCCCCCCCCACACACACACACCAGCTCTTCGGACTTGGTTCTCGGCTCTGCCCAGGAGTCACCCCAGCTGTCCCTTCCTCTCTAGGCTGCAGTCTGGCCTCCCCCATCCCCACGGAGCACCCCCAGACCAGTGCTCCAGACAGATACAGCTTCCGGCTCACTGCCCTGGGGACCGTCCGTCTCCCCGCCAGGAGCGGTGGGGTGCTGGAGCCTGTATGGGGCGTGGGGCAGGTTCCGCCTGGGGCCCCACTCTGAGGCAGTCCTTCCCCTGGGAGGCCGCTGCACGTGGCACTTGGAGGCCCGATGCCTCACCCATGGGCCTGCTCCTGGTCTGTCTCCGCGGGGACCCTCTCTCCCAGGGACCTTCTCTTCGGGGAGAAACTGTCTCGGCCAGGAGGCAGAGGCAGCACTTCCTTCGTTTCCGACTCTGAGTCGTAGACAAGACCTGTCGTCAGTGCAGACGCCACTGTGTGTGCTTGGGAGCTCTAAGAGTGGGTGATTCTGTTCGGGGGTCCCCCGCTGCACCCAGCCTGGGTCCTCAGCAGAGCAGGACAGGCCAGGGGGTGGACCGTTTTCCTGGGGGGGGAAATAGAGGAGTCGGGGCAACAGGCCGGTGAGCCGCATCCCCAGTCACCCCACTGCTCAGCCTCGGGTGAGGCAGCGGGACCCCGTCAGCGTGTTTGGGTTCCACAGCTGCGGAGCGTGGCTTCGGTCAGGACCTCGTTTCCCGCGTGAGGCTTGGTGCACGCTCCCCCCGGGGAGTCCCGGGAGCGGGCGATGGAAACGGGGCCCTCTCCCCGCCGGCAACAGCCCGGCAAGCACAGGCCTGCCCAGCTTCTCCTCCGCCACCGGCAGCGCCTGGTCCCTCCTGTTTGTTTGACGCCACGCACTGTCCGGCCTGTTTGGTGACACCACGCCGTCTCGCCATCCGAACCTGCTGTGGCAGCAAACAGACGGGGTGGCCAGGCCTCTGACACACTAGACTACGAACCCCAGAATGTCCCTCCTTCCTAACAAACCCTCCTGCCGAGCACGGACCCTGTGCTTCATCTCCTGGCAACTGGGAGGAAGGCAGGTGTGGAGGGAAGTGGAAAAGCCCAGTCATCGCGGGGAGTGTGCAGCTCTTGGAGCGGGAGAAGCTGGGGGGGGGGGGCAGTGGGAGGAAGGAGAGTGTTACCCCAGTTTCAGCGAGGCAAGGCCCACGAAGCCGAGGCCTGAGGGACGGGAAGGGAAGGCGGCTTCTGAAGGAAGAAGAGAGAGGTTTGAGGCCCCGGGAGGCCCAGGGTCCTGAGGCTGAGAAGCGCTGGGTGAGCGCAGAAACCGAGAGAAGAGAGCAGGGCTGGCGTGCAGAGAGCAGGGGGAGGGAGGTGGTGTGTGTGTGTGTGACTGAGGGCTGACAAGCATCCCTCCAACATGTCATCCGGGTCCCACCAGCTCTTCCTGCCGCCATCCTTAGGTCGTGGGCTTGTCTTCATGCTCCCAGGATGGCTGCCCAAGATCCATCCATCACACCTCCGTTCCAGGCAGGGACAAGAAGGGCAAAGGCAGGGACCAGAAGGGCAAAGGCTGCCAAAACCGGTTTGGCTCAGTGGATAGAGCGTCGGCCTGAGGACTGAAAGGTCCCAGGTTCAATTCTGGTCAAGGGCATGTATCCTGGTTGTGGGCACATCCCCAGTAGGGGGCGTGTAAGAAGCAGCTGATTGATGTTTCTATCTCATTGATGTTTCTAACTCTATCCCTCTCCTTTCATTTCTGTAAATAAATGAATAAAATATATTTTAAAAAGGGGGGGTGGCAAATACAGGGATAAGAAGGGCAAAGGCATTTGTCTCATTAGCCAGCCCGGGTCCCCTGTCCCTGTGTCACCCGTAACCAGCCAGGGGTGAGGATTCTAGCCGGCTCCATGGCTGCTGGCTGCAGAGTCGATGTTCTGCTCCTGAAGAAGCGGAGGGGGAAGGAGATTGGGTAGGCAACATCCGGGCTTGCCCCCAAGGCCTTGTGAGGCGTGGAGCGGAGTGTGGCCTTCCATCTGAGAGCAGCTGGGGAGCCACGGGGCAGTGACACAGAGTGGGGGACCACTCGGGTTACCCCACTCCGGCCGCAGCAACACACCGTGGGCGAATGTGTCTGTTTCCAGTGACCACAGCCGGGTGGCTGACCAGCAGCGATGTATCCCCACGGTCTCGGAGGCCAGGAGTCGAGGTCAGGCCCCCCGCCCGGCCACGGTCCCGCTCGGGGTTCAGGGGAGAGTCCGTCCTCGCCTCTCGTAGCTTCTGCTGGCTGCTGGCACCCCGTGGTGTGCCTTGGTGGGGGGCAGGCCACAAGCCATGTCTGCCTCTGTTGTCACACGGCCTTCTTCCCTGTGCGGCCTCGGTGACTCTGAATCTCCCTGTCCTTTCTCTCAGGAGGACATCCATCACGGGAACTGGGGCCTCTAAACCTCTACTTCCAAATAGGGTCACAGTTCTGGGTCCCGGGGTGGGGCTGGAACACCCGTCTTTGGGGAGCCACAGTGTATCTGAGGAGAGCACACACAGGGGTGGCCCTTCACCCACAGATCATGAACGGATGCCCAGGCGTTAGGGAGACGAGTTTATTTCCAAAATTTCAACCCAAAGCCAGGCACGGATCCCTCCTCCTTCTCTTATAAAAGGGCAAAGGGCACAGCTGGCATGGCTCTGTGGCTGAGCATCGACCTATGAACCAGTTCACGTTTCAACTCCCAGTCAGGGCACATGCCCAGGTTGCGGGTTTGATTCCCAGTGTGGGGCGTGCAAGAGGCAGCCGATCAACGATTCCCTCTCATCATTGATGTTTCGCTCTCTCTCTCTCTCCCTTCCTCTCTGAAATCAATGAAAATATATTTAAAACAAGAGGTTGCTGGTTCAACTCTCGGTCAGGGCACATTGCCTGGGTTTGGGGCTCAATTCCAGTAGGGGGCATGCAAAAGGCAGCTGATAGCGGATGCTTCTCATCGATGTTTCTCTCTATCCCTTCCCCTCTCTCAAAATCAATAAAAACATTAAAAAAAGGTGAAGTGTACGCTGAGCCTTAAAGTAATAAGAATCGACCAGGGGGGAAGGCAAGGAAGGTCATTCAGGCAGGAGGATCGGCCTGTGCAGAGGCCTGAGTGACCGCCGGTGGCCTGAGGCTGCAGAGGCCCTGGTCCGGTGGTCGGGGGCACAGGATGCCCAAGGGAAGGAGAGGGGGGGACAGAAGGGGAGCCAGGGAGGAAGCAGGGCTGGCTATTGATGAGACCTGGCGTGCCAGGCTGCGGCTCGGGCAGTGGGGACCCCGTGGCTTGTGGGCAGAGTGATGTGGTTTGAAATTTGTCTGCTGGATGCGAAAACAGGCAGTGGCGGTGTGAGATCTACCCTCCCCGCCCCCTCTTCCCTGGCTCTGCCCGACCCCAGGTTCCCAGCGTGGCGCTTGTCAAAGAGCAGACTCTCCCTGCTGGGGGGTGGGGAGAGCAGGCACCCCCTCCCCGCTCCTGCTGGGCCCGGGCAGGGCTGGCTGGGCAGCTGGCAGCTGGCAGCGCCCGTGTGGTCTGCTCCGCGGTGTCTGCGGCCGCGACCGCCCGGCAGCCTGATTGATGACCCACGACGCGCGGGCTCCTCACGGGTCAGCAGCCCCATCGCTGAGGCAGCTGCCAGTGAACCTGCCCGCTGGGCCTCGTTTCTCCTCAGGCTGCCCGCCTCCCCCTCCTCCCGCCCCCCGCCTGCTGAACTGCCGTGCCACCGCCCCCTCCTTCCACCCTCTCTGCCCACCTTTTCCCCCCTCCCCGGCCTCTTCCATCCTGGCGCTGAGCACTCCCACCCAGGACAGGCCTTGCCAGAGTCGCCCGCCGGCTGTGTTCCAGTTTGCTCTTTCTTCTTTCTGTCTGCAAGGGGCACAGAGGAGAGGTTAGAGGTTCTTTCTTCTGCTCCCCCGCTTCCCAGCCCCGTAGTGACTGCAGTGTCACTACGGCTGTGTCACCCTTGGCTTGAGGGTCTGTGTCTGTGTGTTCTGTTTGCAGAAGTCCCAGCTTCTCCCTCCGTCTAGCAACTCCCCAAGACCAAGGGCCTGCCTCCATCTTTAGACTGGCAGCTTCTAACATGAGTGTTTTCTTCTCCCTTAAAAAGGCTACTTACTCCCATCCTAACTGGTTTATGTCAGTGCATAGGTCACCTATGAACTCAAGGGTCCCAGGTTCGATTCCGGTCAAGGGCATGTACCTTGGTTGTGGGCACATCCCCAGTAGGGGGTGTGTAGGAGGCAGCTGATCGATGTTTCTCTCATCGATGTTTCTAGCGCTCTATCCCTCTCCCTTCCTCTCTATAAAAAGTCAATAAAATATATTTTTTTAAAAAAGGCTACTCCCCAGTGTGACGGGCATGGCTCAGTGGTTGAGCATCAACCTAGGAACCCAGGAGGTCACGGTTGGATTCCCGGTCAGGACACATGCCCAGGTTGCAGGCTTGGTTCCCAGTGTGAGGCATGCAGGAGGCAGCTGATCAATGATTCTCTCATCATTGATGTTTCTCTCTCTATTTCCCTTCCTCTCTGGAATCAATTACATATACTACTCCCCAGAGCAGGGAGCTCTCCCCTCAGTCTGGGGGCTCCCGGAAGAAAAGGGCTCTGTGTGGGGCTGTCTGTTTCTCTTTGGTGCCTCAAAGCCGCACTCTGCCTAGGGGTGCTTCATGGGGACTCAGCCGCAGAAGCCTCCTGGCCTCTCTGGGGTTGGCAGGGCTGAGCCTGAGGACCACAGTGTGGATCTGGCTGGGGTCAGAGCTGCCTGGTCCTGGCTTTTGGGGGCCCAGGAAGGTCCAGGGCTCCCAGGCCTGAGCCAGCCATCTGGGCCAGCGGGCCAGCTTCCCGGGAGGGCCAGGATTTCTTGTATCCAGAGGTCTGGGTGGGGGAGGTGCAGAGGGTGGTTCCGGTAGGCCTGGCCCCTCATGCCTCCGGGGGGCTCTGTCTTGGGGGGTGACAGGAGGACAACCACAGCTACTACGTGTCCCGTCTGTACGGCCCCGGCGACCCTCGCAGCCGGGAGCTGTGGGTGGACGTGGCTGAGGCCAACCGGAGCCACGTGAAGGTCCACCGGATCCTCTCCAACACCCACCGGCAGGCTTCGGTGAGTGCCAGTCCCGGCAGCGCTGCCCTGGGCTGGGCGGCTGGGGACCACCCCACACCGCCTGGTGAGTGGGCGTGGCCTCAGGGCTGTGATCTGGGCGGAGCCTTCCAGGGGTTTCTGGGCGGTTTGACCAGAGTTGGGGTGCCCACCTGTGGTCTGGCAGCCTGCCCCCGACCCTGTCCAGACAAGCATGGAGTAGTGTAGATGCCCAGGCCCCTGGCTGGCAGCCTGGCCCATGCTGACTCTCTCCCCTCCCCCGCAGAGAGTGGTCCTATCCTTTGATTTCCCCTTCTACGGGCATCCTCTGCGGCAGATCACCATAGCAACCGGAGGTAAGGCTGTGCCAGGATTCTGGGGGAGCTCTCAGCCAGAACTTGGGGGCCGACCTGGGGAGGTGCATTGGAGATCAGGTCGTAGAGATGGAATGGAGCGGGACCCACATTTAGCTCTCTTGGGAGCCCTCTCTAGGAGGGAGGGAGGTGGTGATGGTGTCCAAATAGCTCTTTCCCATCAGCTGGCTTGTTCGTGTGCGTGTGCATGTGCATGTATGTGTGTGTGTGTGTGTGTGTGTGTGTCCCTCTGGGCCAGCTCAAGCCAGTGTGGGCAGTCCCCGTGGTCCCTGTGCTTCTGGGTCTGTGACTGAGAGGGGAAGGGAGACTGGGCTGAGCAGGAGCCATCTTTGCTGCCTGTGTGCATGCCCAGGGGAAGGGAGAGTGGGAATTGGTGCCCACCTGAGGGGCAGGGAGGGCCTTCTCTGGCCTGGGACCCGCTGGGCACAGAGGACAGAGGTTCAAGACTTGCCTGCCTCACTGCTCCTTCCTGCCCTTGGGGGAGGAGCGGAGGAAGCAACCCCTGGGGGTCACCTCGGGTGACCCCTCCGCCCTTCTCCCCGCCCAGGCTTCATCTTCACGGGGGACGTGACCCATCGGATGCTCACCGCCACTCAGTACGTGGCCCCTCTGATGGCCAACTTCAACCCCGGCTACTCTGACAACTCCACGGTCGCCTACTTCGACAACGGTGAGGCCGGGCTCGGGGTGTAAGCCGCCTCATACCAGGGGTCCCCCGGCTCAGCCCCGTCGGAGGCACGTGAGGCCCAGAGAGGGCGAGGCACTTGGCACTGCCACACAGCAAGGCGGCCACCACCCACCTTCCTGTGTGGCTTCCTCGCCTGTAAGGTGGCGACAGGCTGCCGGCTACCTACCCTGTTTCCCCGAAAATAAGACAGCGTCGTATATTAATTTTTGCTCCCAAAGAGGCGCTAGGTCTTATTTTCAGGGGATGTCTTATTTTTCCACGAAGAAGAATACGGTACACATTTATTGTTGAACAACAACAAAAAAAGGAAATTTATTACCTGTATCCGGTACGGTAGTCGTTGTCATCACAAACCAGCTCACTGATGGGCTGCAGCGCAGCCGGAGCTGTTCAGGCAGTGTGAGCGAGGTCTCTTTAAATCAGGAGTCAGACGCCTGACGGTAGCTTCGGGGGCCTTCTATTCCAGGGAGGCCTTATGTTTGGGGGAGGCCTTATTTTGAGGGGAATGCCTTAATTACAGCGATAGGCAAAACTGGAAGTAGGTCTTATTTTCGGGGGATGTCTGACTTTCGGGGAAACAGGGTAGCCGGATCTGATGAGAGAACGAGCCGAAAATGCCTGGCTCTTCATGGAGGTGAAATAAACACTAGGGACCTCTATTGTTTCTTTGTCCCCCAGACACCTCCTCCCAGCCCACTACAGGCATTCCTTTTGTTTCTCCTCCTTTTTATCTCAAGAGTCAGGATAGCAAAAACCGGTTTGGCTCAGTGGATGGAGCATTGGCCTTCGGACTGAAAGGTCCCAGGTTC
>PVJN01029435.1:0-26433 GCA_004026805.1 Lasiurus borealis | reverse complement strand
CAGAGAGGAAGGGAGAGGGATAGAAAGTCAGAAACATCGATGAGAGAGAGACATCGATCAGCCACCTTCTGCACGTCCCACACTGGAGATGTGCCCGCAAGCAAGTACATGCCCCCGACAGGCATCGAACCTGGGACCTTTCAGTCCACAGGCCGACACTCTATCCACTGAGCCAAACCAGTCTCGGCCCAGCATTGCTTTTTATCTGGGGTTAATTTGTTCCCACCGAAAGCCTCTTCTGAATAATGAAGGTTTTCCACTCAGGGAAGTTTTCTTCTGTTAAGTATTTTACTTGATTATTCCTTCTATTCCATTCATTTTGTTCTTTCTCTCAAAGAGAGTAATTAGCCAGATGTTGTGGTATATTTTATCTCTAGTTTCTGTTCTTCTCTTCTATTATCTTTTCTCCTGCTGTTTTCATATTGTCCTCCTCCTGAATTCTGATAGGAATTCCCCAGTGTGCTTTCCATATCATTGATTCCATTTTCTACAGTCAAAATTCTGCTGCTTATTGCCTGTTTAAATTTCTGCTCTATTAATTTTCTTGCATCTTTCCTTTAATTCAGTAAGCTCGTTTTTATATATCATTCTGCTGTTTTGTCTCTTCTTCCTTAGACTTCATATAGACCATGTTTTCATAAGATAGTTATTTTAAAATGCTATTTAAACTGTACTCTTTATCTCTTGCTATTTTCTTCTTTTTGTTACTGTAAAATCTATTTACAGACCCCATTTACTTAACAGAATAAAAACCATGTGGCTTTTATTCTGTTTATTAATTTTTTTAGAGGGAAACATTCTGTTCAGGTCTGAAATTGTCTCCCTTTTGAGTGGATTGGTTTTGGTCCTTCACCCTATAGCTGGGTGCTGTTAGAACAGTGGTTCTCAACTTTTCTAATGCCGCGACCCTTTAATACAGCTCCTCATGTTGTGGTGACCCCCCAACCACAAAATTATTTTTGTTGCTACTTCATAACTGTAATTTTGCAACTGTTATGAATCGTATCTGTGTTTTCCAATGGTCTTAGGCGACCCCTGTGAAATTGTTGTTCGACCCCCAAAGGGGTCGCGACCCACAGGTTGAGAACCACTGTGTTAGAATAAACTCTTAGCTCTTTTGCTGGGGGACAGCCTGAACCATCCCGACACCAGAGCTTAAGCTTCAGGGCGTGGCTGGGGCCAGCGGCTGTTAGGTACTCTCAGGAGAGCTTTCCTCCTTGTTGGTAAAAGTGACACCAGGGATCCACCGTAGTCTCTTGCTCAGCTGGCAAATGGTGAGCGATGTCTTTGCTTCCTTCCTGGACGACCACGGAGCCCCGTCCTCATATCAGGTTTTTTTAAAGAAATCTCTCCTGAGGCAATCTTTGATATCCCAGTGCAGCCCCTTTGAGTGTTGCCAATCTGCAGGACCTGTCCACCCTCACCCTCACTTTTTAGCTACAGACCTTCCAAATGGACAGGTACTAGTGGTCCTCTGACCCAGTTGCTGCCTGGATTGCTAAATGAGGATTGCCTGGTAGAGCAGGTGTGGTTGCTGGAGCAACGGCTCCTTTCAGTCTGGCCACATCTCTGCTATACCCTTAATTAAAGTTTATGGCTATAGATAACTCTGATCTCTGGTTTCGAGGACTCAAGCCAACTTTTCCATACTTCTTAGATTGTTTTGGTTAGGACGTGATAAATGGGAAGAATCATATGCTACCCTCAAGTCTTCCTCTTACCTAGTGACACCAAAATTTAGTGACAAGATATATAACTGGAGGGTATACCAGGTTCCCTCCCCTGAATTCCTGGTGCTTTTTGTCAAGCTTTTGGTTTTAAATCTCCACTACCAGATTATAAACTCTGGACAGTGAAATGCCTTGATCATCTTAAAGATCCCACATAGACCTTACATACAGTATTTTATATTGGTTTTGGTGAGTTAACTCAGTACTTCTGTTAAAATCTTTTAAATAATTGGAACTGGAGCTATGCTATTTTTATAGATCACAACTGCCTGTAACTTTGTAAATATCACTTACATAACAGAAAAACCTTTAAAGCTCAGGCTTTGCAAGTTACTAAGATCAGGAAATATGTAGAAAGCCACAAGC
This sequence comes from Lasiurus borealis, assembly GCA_004026805.1. NCBI lineage: Eukaryota > Metazoa > Chordata > Mammalia > Chiroptera > Vespertilionidae > Lasiurus > Lasiurus borealis. The sequence continues at coordinate 24,337 of PVJN01029435.1, read as the reverse complement.
ACCTAAAATTATGGCAGAGATCAGATACTTAGTAAATTGCAATTGACACAGTTAAAAATAAAGTTATATGACTTTTTCCCAGTTGTCTTTAATGTGTGGTAAATATATATGTTGTCCTGGCTGGTTTGGCTTGGTGGTTGGAGCATTGGGTCACAGGTTTGGTTCCGGTCAAGGGCAGTTATCTCAGTTGTGGCTCAATCTCAGGCCCTGATCAAAGTGAGTATGGGAGGCAAGGAATCAATGTGTCTCTCATATAGATGTTACTTTCTTTGTGTTTCCCCTCCCTTCCACTCTCACTAAAAAATAAAAATAAAAAAATGGATGGAAAATATCCTTGGATGAGGATTAACAAAAGAAAAAGAAAAAGAAATATACACACTCACACTGAGTGGCCAGATTGTTATGTGTTCAGAGATCATAATAATCTAGCCACTCAGTGGATATCATTAGTTTGCAGTTTTAACCATTTTCAAGTGTACAGTTCAGTGGCATTCATTGTAATTGTTGTGCAACCAGCACTACTTTCTATTTCCAAAATTTGTTCTCACCCCAAACAGAAATTCTATCCATTAAGCAATAACTCTCCTGAGTCCATGGTAACCTCTGATCTACTTTCTGTCTCTATGAGTTTGCCTGCTCTAAATATTTCACATACATAGAATTATACAACATTTGTATCTGGTTTATTTAAGTTAATGTTTAATATGATGTTTCATTTTTAGCATAATGTTCATCCAGGTTGTAGCATGTATCAGAACTGCATTCCCTTTTGTGTGTGTGTTCTGTATATGTCTTGTAGGTATAAATGATTTATAATATTGTTCAGTACCTTTGTTTACTTAGAGATCTGTCTGTTTCTTTTTGTCAGTGGAAATGAATTATTAAAGTCCATCTGTTATATATCTGTTTCTCCAGTTTTATCCATTTTTGCTTCATCATATTTTGCTTCATTATGTTTCTCTTGTTAGATGTGTATATATGTGTGTGTGTGTGTGTGTGTGTGTGTGTGTGTATGTGTGAGTGTGTATTTATATCTTCTTGATAGATTGCACCTTTTACCAATATTCTTTGTTCTTGTACCCTTTTTGACTTAAAATCTGTTTTGTCTGGTGGTAATATAAGGATGGACAAAAGTAGGTCTGTAGTTTGTATGAAAAATAATACAATAATTAATAATAATATAAGAATAAACTCTGTGTTTTATGTACTCAGAATTGTAAACCTATTTTGGTAACCTCAATATAGCCACCCCAGCTCTCTCTGGTTACCTTTGGTTATTTTTTTCATCGTTTTACTTTCAACCTCTTTGTGCCTTTATATCAGAAGTGAGTCTCTTATAGACAACATATAAATAAGTTATGTTTTTTAACCCATTCTGCTAATCTCTGCCTTTTAATTGGAGGAAGGATTTACTTCTATCATTTAGCTATTGGTTTTTTGAATATCATGTGTGCTTTTTGTTCCTCAGTTCCTCTATCACTGTCTTTTAAAAGTGTTTGTTTTTTTTTTACTTATTTTTTTGTATCCATTTTGATTCCCTTCTTTTTTGTATTCCATTTTGATTGCCCCTACCTGCCTTTCCCTGTAGGCCTGGTCATCCCTAACTTGTTATTTTTCTGTTAGTTACATTGAAATTTACAGTCAGTATTTTAAATATTACAGCCTATTTTGTTATACTAAGTAAAACAACCTAGTTTGACTAATTCTAACTTAGTTTCAATAGTTTGTAAATACTCTGCTCCTATGCATCTTCGTCCCTCCCCTTAATATGGTTATTGTCACAGATTACGTCTTATTTTTTTGTGTGCCTATTAACATAGATTTTCAATTGTTTTATTCATTTATCTTTTAAATATATATTTTATTGATTTTTTTACAGAGAGGAAGGGAGACATCAATCAGCTGCCTTCTGCACGCCCCCACTGGGGATGTGCCCGCAACCAAGATACATGCCCGTGACTGGAATCAAACCTGGGACCTTTCAGTCCGCAGGCCAACGCTCTATCCATTGAGCCAAACCAGTTTCGGCATATCTTTTAAATCATATAGGAAAAAAGAGGAGTTATAAACCAAGGATAATAATAGCAGTTTCTATATTTACTTACGTTGTTACCTTTTTCAGTAGTCTTATTTCTGTATATAACTTGGAATTACTATCTAATGTTCTTTTATCTCATCCTAAAGGACCTCACTTTATCATTTCTTGTAGAGGAGGTTTACTGGTAACAACATCCTTAGATTTATCTGGAAATGTCTTGATTCTTTTAAAATAATTTTTATTGATTGATTGATTTTAGATAGAGAGGAAGGGAGACACATACAGAAACATTAATTTGTTGTTCCACTTACTTATGCATTCATTAGTTGATTCTCATATGTACTCTGTCTGGGGATTGTATCTGCAACCTTAGTGTATTGGGATGGTGCTTTAATCAACTAAGCTACCCATCCAAGGCCTGCCTCTTCTTCATTATTGAAAGTACTAGAAACCTAGTACACGAAATTCATGCACAGGGTGTGTGTTCCTCAGCCCAGCCTGCACCCTCTCCAATCTGGAACCCCTCGAGGGATGTCCAACTGTTCGTTTAAACGGATATCCTTCTACAATCCAGAACTGCTGGCTCCCTACTGCTTGCCTGCCTGCTGTCCTAATTGCCCCTAACCTCTTCTGTCACCACCTAACCACTCCCCTGCCAGCTTCATGGCCCCTAACTGCCCTCTCCTGTAGGCCTGATCACCCCTAACTGCTCTCCCCTGCAGGCCTGGTCCCCCCAACTGCCCTTCTTTGCAGGCCATTGTTTCTTTAAATATCTGTTCTACCCTTTTTTCTTCTGAGAGTTCCATGATGTGCATTTTGGTGTTGGTACATTTAATAGTCCCACAGGTGCCTCAGACGGTATTCATTTTTCTTTATTCTTTCTACCACTCAGGCTGGTTAATATCATTGGCTTTATCTTTGCTGACTTTTTTCTTCTGCCTGCTTAAACCAGCCATTGAATTCCTTTTACGAATTTTTAATTTCAGCTCATATTTGTTTCCTAGGTCTGCCATAACAAAACATCACAGAGTAAGTGATTTAATAACCGAATTTATACACACACACACACACACACACACACACAGTTCTAGAGGCCAGACGTCTGAGATTGTGGTGTTAGAAGAGTTGGTTTCTTCTGAGCACTTCTTAGCTTGCAGATGGCCACTTTCCCACTGTCTTCATATTACACCCCCCACCTGTGTGTCCAAATTTCATTTCTTACCAACAGGCCAGTTGGATTGGATTAAGGCCCACCCTGAGGGCCCCATTTTAATTTAATTACCTTTTTAAAGACCTTATATCCAAATATAGCTACATCTGGGGTACTGGAGGTTACAGGGCTACAACATATGAATGCGAGAGGAGATACAATTCAGCCTATAACACAGCTTTTATTCTTTTAAGCTCCGGAATTTCTGTTTGGTTCCTTTCTATAATTTCTGACTCATCATTGGCATTGTTCCCTTATTTCCTTTAATTCTTTGTCCTGTAGGGTTTTCGTTTTGTTTGTTTTTAGCAATTGGATACACAAGATGATTTATTTAACATCTTGAGTGCTTCCAATGTCTGGAGTTTCTGATTCTTTTTTCCCGTGAATACTCCATATTTTCCTTTTTCTTTCTGTAATTTTTAGTTTTGGTTAGGAACTGGAGCATTTTGAATATTCTAATGTGGTGACTCTTGAAATAGATTATTTTCCTCCGAGGCAATTTCCTTTATTACTTGTTGAGGGCTGCAGTTGTCTGTTTGAACAGTGATTTTTCCAAACTTTTTTTCAAAGTCTATAGTATTCCTTGATGTATATAGTCACTGAAGTTTCTGCTGCTTTATCTATGCGGTCAGACTGTGACTTGACAAAGATTTCCACAAATGCTTTGACCCAGAGGAATGCAGGTGAACATAAGTTGTTTTTTGTAAACCTTATGGTAGATGCTGCTGGGGAAGCCACTGCAACCTGAGGCGTCCAAACAAAGCTGTGTGGTCTGCCACACTGGCCAGGGGCAAACCCCTCAGTTTTTGGAGGACATGGCCCTTGTCCACCCTGGCATCAGCCAGCCACTGTAGGAATGTGAGCCAATGTCCCCCAGGCTATGACCGGGCTGAGGAACGGGGATTGTAGCTAGTTTGGGCATGCTGCTTTCTTAGATTCAGCAGCTTAGGTTCACCTTGAAGAAGAGAGAGGCTGTAAGTTGCTGTAAGTATCTGATCAGATTCCAGGGTTCCAAAATAGTCGATTCTGATCATTTTAACAGCTTATTGGTTGTTTTGGTGGAAGAACTGACCTCTAGAGCTTTCTACTTCACCATCTATATATATAAAAGGCTAAGTGACTGGCGAGATGATAAGTATGACGTGCCAGTAGGTATGACACACACTGACCACCAGGGGGCAGACACTCAATGCAGGAGCTGCTGAGCAACAGCAACTGCAGAGTGCCCTCTTGCACTCTGGGACCCCTCGGGGGATGTTGGACTGCCAGTTTTGGCCCAATTCCTGCAGGCCAGGCAGAGGGACTCTACCTGCGGGAGGGACCCTGTTCACTCCACAATGCCTTTTGAGCCCTAGTGCCGCCCCAGGTGCAGCCGGCCAAGGAGGGACCACGGGAGGTTGGGTCTAGGGTGTGTCTAGCCCATCTCGCCAGTCCTGCCCCACTGGCCGCCTTCTAATTAATTTCTTTTCAATGTGCACAAATCCATGCACTGGGCCTCTAGTTTGCTATAACAGTGCTATGGCATTTATGTTTGTAGGATTGTTTTTAAAAGTCTAGCCAAAACCGGTTTGGCTCAGTGGATAGAGCATCGGCCTGTGGACCGAAAGGTCCCGGGTTTGATTCCGGTTAAAGACATGTGCCCTGGTTGTGGGCACATCTCCACTGGGGGGCGTGCAAGAGGCAGCTGATCGATGTCTCTCTCTCATCAATGTTTCTAACTCTCTATCCCTCTTCCTTCCTCTCTGTAATAAATCAATAAAATATATATATATTTTAAAAAGTCTGTTGTCAGCCCTAACTGGTTTGGCTCAGTCGATAGCGCATCAGCCCTCAGACTGAAGAAGGGTTCCAGGTTTGATTCTGGTCAAGGGCATGTACCTTGGTTGCAGGCTCAATCCCCAGGAAGGGGCATGCAGGAGGTAGCTGATCAATATTTCTCTCTCATCGATGTTTCTAACTCTATCTCTCTCCCTTCCTCTCTGTAAAATTCAATAAAATATATTTTAAAAAAATAAAAGTGATTGTCAGTAATTTAAAATTCTGCAACACATATTTGACCGAGACCAGTTTGGCTCAGTGGAGAGAGTGTTGGCCTGCAGACTGAAGGGTCCCAGGTTCGATTCTGGTCAAGGGCATGTGTCCTGGTTGCAGGTGCATCCCCTGTCGGGGGCGTGCAGGAGGCGGCAGATCGATGTTTCTAACTCTCTATCCCTCTCCCTTCCTCTCCGTAAAAAATCAATATTTTAAAAAAATAAAATAAAATTTTGCAACACATATTTGAATCTTGAAGAAAAGGTGGATGGATATTCAGTGATAGTGTTAGAAAAGTAGGCCAGCCATTTTGAGGGGAAAGGGCTGGATCCCAGTATTTTTCTTTATGCAAAAATAAACTTTGTGTACTAAAGGTTTAACATGCTTTTTGAAAAAGTACCAAGAAAAAGCCTAAATAATTTTTGTTTGCTTTTTAAAAACAACCTTGGAGGTAAGAATGTTTTTCCATATCTAACACAAAGAACGGAGCTGTAAAAGTAAAGATTGGGTAATTTATATACATTTCAAAGTTAATTTCATGAATTTACCAAAATAACTACAAATCAGTAAGACAAATTGCCCAATTTATTTGAGCAAAGGATATGAATGATAATTTATAGGGGAAAAAATGACCAGTAAACATGAGTAAAGGGTATCTTATATAATAACTGGTGGCTCGGTGTACGAAACTCATGCACATTAAAAGGGAATGAATTAGAGGAAATATTTTAATATTGCTATTTGCCCTTTCTCTATAATAAAAGTGTCAGAGATGAAAGAAAGTTAGTAAAATGTGTATGAAAATCTTCCGAGGAGAAAGCAAGATGGCGACATAAATAAACACCTGAAATTGCTGCGCACACAACCACTTCAAAACTACAACTAAAAGACAAAATGGACATCATCCAGAACCACAGAAAGGCTGGCTGAGTGGAAATTCTACAACTAGAAGAAAAGAGGAAAGCACACTGAAACTCAGAGGAAGGTGCAGAGTAAAGTGCAGAGGTATGGAGCTCTCACATGGAAAGGGCTGGCTGGCAACTGAGGACGCGGTTGACTTTTTCAATCGGGAGGGAGACACAAGTTCCTGACTGCTCTGAATTCCAGTTCTGGGTGAGACTCTGAGGACCCAGACTCATACGGGGAGAAACTGGACTGTCTGGCAGCGGGCGGAACTCGAGAGCAGCTTTCTCTCAGAGGTGCTTGCAGCGATTACTGAGGGACACTGAGACCCAGAGGTTTCAAGGCAGGGCTGAGGATCAGCCATAGCTGTTTGCTCTACCCTGTTAATTCCCTGAGACCCCGCGCCACCCAAGCTGTGAGCAGAGGCTTTCGCATATGAATGGCCTGGTCCTTTGCAATCTAAAATTACCTAACAAACTGCAGCTGGATCAGAAGGACCCAGAACATCCAAAAGAAGGGCCAAGGCCCCACAGCAACTCGCATTGCTTCACAGTTGGGCCTCATCTGGGCACCTCCAAACCCCAAACAAAGAAGAGGAATCTACAGATCTTTCCATAGTTCCTGCTGGGTGGCCTCAGGTAGATGCTAAATTAGTACCTTAGAGATCTAAGAGCCAATATAACCAGTGGTTAGAGTGGAACCATCCAGATTACAACTCCTCAGATCCATAAGGAACACACTCAGGGGGCAGACTCTGAGCACCAAAGCTCCACTGAAGCAAGTCTTGCCTCATAAGGATAGAAATTTCTCCCATCATAGACACAACTGATTCTCATAGTCATTTGGCCTGCAGACCAATTCCTCCCAGTGATACCAACAACAACCAAGGCTTACCTACAAGACTGTGCACACAGCCCACAAAGAAGGGGTGCACCAAGAATGTCCACCTTAGGTAATTGGGGAGGCTGAGCCACTGGGACCAATAGGACACCTAGTACACAAAGCCACTCTATCAACATAGGAAAGAAGCCATAATGCAGAGACAAAGAAACAGGTCACAAATGACAGAAATGGAGGAAAGCAAACAACTGGATATAGAGTTCACAACCATGTTTATAAGGTTTTTCAAGAATTTTCTAGAAACCGCTGATAAATTTAGTGAGAACCTTGAAGATATGAAAAAGGACCAATTAGAAATTAAGCATACACTGACTGAAATAAAGAATATTATACAGAGATCCAACAGCAGACTAGAGGATTTCAAGAATCAAGTAAAAGATTTGAAATACAAAGAAGCAAAAAACACCCAACCAGAAAAAAAATCCAAAAATATAAAGATATGTGTAAGGATCCTCTGGGACAATTCAAGCATAACCAACATCAGAATTATGGGGATGCCAGAAGAAGAGAGAGAGCAAGATACTGAAAACCTATTTGAAGAAATAATGACTGAAAACTTCCCACACCTGGTGACAGAAATAGACTTACCAGTCCAGGAAGCACACAGAACCCCAAACAAAAGGAATCCAAAGAGGACCACACCAAGACATATCATCATTAAAATGCCAAGAACAAAAGACAAAGAATATTAAAAGCAGCAAGAGAAAAACAGTTACCTACAAGGGAGCACCCATATGACTGTCAGCTGATTTCTCAACAGAAACTATGCAGGCTGGAAGGGAGTGGCAAGAAATAATCAAAGTGATGAATAGCAAAAACCTACAACCAAGATTACTCTACCCAGCAAAGCTGTCATTCAGAATTGAAGGGCAGATAAAGAGCTTTACAGATAAGAAAAAGCTAAAGGAGTTCATCATCACAAAACCAGTATTATATGAAATGCCTTTCAGTACTCTTTAAGAAGAGGAAGAAGAAGAAAAAGGTAAAAATAAAAATTATGAACAACAAATACATATCTGTCAACAAGTGAATCTAAAAACCAAGTGAATAAAAACTAATGAACAGAATAAACTGGTGAATATAATAGAATCAGGGGCATAGAAAGGGAGTGGACTGACAATTCTCGGGGTGGGGGAGGGAAGAGGTGTGGGGGATGTGGGGAGAGACTGGACAAAAATTGTACACCTATGGATGAGGGCAGTAGGGAGGAATAAGGGCAGAGGTTGGGGTGGGAACTGGATGGAAGGGAGCTATGGGGGGAGGGAGAGTAACAACTGTAATAGTCTGAACAATAAAGATTAATTTAAAATATATATATATAAAATAAAAATTTTAAAAAAGAATCTTCTTCCTGTCAGAGTCTGGGGCACACTGTAGAATCGAGAGTGAAGTCTCTGCCGACCCGTGGCATCTTGGAATCGTGGAGATCCAGACCTGGCCGGCTCCACTCCCACTGGGCGAGATCCAGACTCGGCCAGCCCCACCCCCATCAAGCTCTGCCAGGCGGGTGATGCGGCCTCAGATCCTCCAGCCTGGTGCCAGGTGGGCGGCGCGGACTGTGGTCCCCCAGCCCAGGCTGGGAAATGGGGGCATGCCTTCAAGTCCCCTGTCAAGCCCCGCCAGGTGGGGGGCGCAGCCTGAGGTCCCCCAGCCTGACAAAGGGTGTGGCCTCAGGTTCCCACCCTGGCCTTGCACAATGCAGCCTCAGGTCCCTGCTGATCGCTCATCACGGAAACCCCACCTCTGCTGTGGGCGCAGCCATCTTGTGTTATGGGAACCCCGCCTCCACTGGGTGCAGCCATCTTGTGATGGCATGAGTGTTAATTTGCATATTACCTCTTATTATATAGGATTAAAGAAATGTTGGTCAAAACAACAGTGAGTCATGAATTAGTCACTTTGGTGATTTGTCAACTTTTTAATATTTTATTGATAACATCCAATTTTGGTAAGCGTGTGGGGAGTAAGGACTGTCATTATTGTGGGTAGGTGTGTGGCTTGCTGCAGTCTTTCTGGAAAGGAGTTGGGTAATACATATCAGAATGCCAAATGCACAGCCCTTTCTTTGACCCAGCAATTCCTCTGGTAGGGATTAACCTATAGATATTCATGCACAGATGTCCATTATAGCATTCCTCATCATTTCAAACTGGACAATCACAATTCTGTAAGAAGAGAACTGCTTAAGTTAGGATAAATCCATACAGCAGTAAACTAACAGCCGTTTAAACAGAATGAGTTAGCTCATTCTGTTCTGATGTGTTGTCTTAGTCCACTTGGGCTACTGTAACTAAATAAATAGAAAATTATTCCTCAACGTTCTGGAGGCTGGGAAGTCCAAGGTCAAGGGAGCAGAAAATTCAGTATCACCCCCTAGTTCATAGGTAGAATTCCCTGTCCTGTCCTTACAGGGAATTCTGGGTGTCTCTTTTATAAGGGAATTAATCCCACTCGTGTGTGTATTAGTCCCTCTCCCCATTTTTTTTCCAGTTAGCTGAAAACAAAAGTCTACACTGATGAGATCAAGCAGAGGATCTGTTTCCATGCTTCCAATCTATACTTTTACGTAGTCTTCTTTCCTTTTTGAAACTGCAAATATCTAAATAGTTTGTTTCTTGGTCTATTTTTGTTTTAAATTATGATGAAATATGTTAAGAGAGATAAACCATAAACTAACACTTCATTCTTAAAACACTGTCTTGCCTCTTAAAATTATTAATGACTACCTGGTATTTTGACATCTACGAAGAAGCAGAATGATATGATAGGAAAAATAGCATAGGCTTTGGAGTCATAGAAACCTAGATTCAAGTCCTATCTTAATAAAAACTTTTTTTTTTTTACCTTGGCATAGTTGCTTGAAATTACTGAACTTGGATACCCATCCTATATTTACCAGAGTCATTGTAAAGATTAATTAAAAACTGGGTGTATTCATACATAGTAATTATATACCAGGGACATTATATACTCAAGGGACATTCATTTCTTCTCTTGGCATCTTTCCCTGTCTCTCATTGTTGACTTGCAATTTATGCTTTGGTAGTCTGGTTCTTTTATACTTTTATCTCATACCTGGTATTTAGCAATACTTAGATATAGCTCAGAGTGGTATGATACATACCACTGATACATCTGTTGGGTTTTCAGACAGGCACAATGAAGGGTTAATACCATGAGTGCTGGGCGGTTCCTGCTCTTGGCACACTCATTCCTGCCAGCCTTGCTCTGGGGAATGAATGTTCCACCCACGAATGCCCACAGGCCAGAGGCCCCGGTGGCACTGTGGGACCTGTCTCAGTTCTTTAGGGAGCTGTAAGTTTCTCTTTGGGATGGCATCAGTACTCACTTCTCTCTCTTTTTAGCACCGCACAGGATTGGTGATGAAATGGAGCCTGGAACAAACTCTTTTCGAGTAGAATTTCCCGATTTTTCCAGCACCATTCTGCAGAAACTGAACCAGCAGCGCCAGCAAGGACAATTATGTGATGTCTCCATTGTTGTGCAAGGCCACATTTTCCGGGCACACAAAGCTGTTCTTGCTGCCAGTTCCCCCTACTTTTGTGACCAGGTGCTTCTGAAAAACAGCAGGCGGATTGTTCTGCCAGATGTGATGAACCCCAGAGTGTTTGAGAACATTCTGCTGTCCAGTTACACGGGCCGTCTAGTCATGCCTGCCCCCGAAATCGTGAGTTACTTAACAGCAGCCAGCTTCCTGCAGATGTGGCACGTGGTGGACAAGTGCACTGAGGTTTTGGAGGGAAACCCCACCGTCCTCTGTCAGAAGCTGAACCACAGCAGCGACCACCAGTCTCCGAGCAGCAGCAGCTACAACGGCCTGGTGGAGAGCTTCGAGCTGGGATCGGGGAGCCACACCGACTTCCCCAAATCGCAGGACCTGAGGGACGGGGAGAACGAAGAGGAGAGCACCAAAGACGAGCTGTCGTCTCAGCTCACGGAGCACGAATACCTTCCCAGCAACTCGTCCACAGAGCACGACCGGCTGAGCACGGAGATGGCCAGCCAGGACGGGGAGGAGGCGGCCAGCGACAGCGCCGAGTTCCACTACACGCGGCCGCTGTACAGCAAGCCCAGCATCATGGCCCACAAGCGCTGGATCCACGTGAAGCCGGAGCGCTTCGAGCAGGCGTGCGAGGGCATGGACGTGCACGCGCCGTACGACGAGCACCAGGTCACCGAGTCTATCACCAACATGCAGCCGGAGCACTCGGCCCAGCCGTCGGGCGTAGAGGAAGACTTCCACATCGTGGAGAAGAAAGTGGAGGCAGAGTTTGACGAGCAGGCGGACGAAAGCAACTACGACGAGCAGGTGGATTTCTACGGCTCTTCCATGGAGGAGTTTTCTGGAGAGAGGTCCGAGGGCAGTCTCATCGGGCACAGACAGGAGGCCGCCCTCCCCGCGGGCTACGGCGAGAACATCGAGATGGTAACGGGGATCAAAGAAGAAGCGTCCCACTTGGGATTCTCAGCCACCGACAAGCTGTATCCTTGTCAGTGTGGGAAAAGTTTCACCCACAAGAGCCAGCGGGATCGGCACATGAGCATGCATCTCGGGCTTCGGCCTTATGGCTGTGGGGTGTGTGGGAAGAAATTCAAAATGAAGCATCACCTCGTGGGCCACATGAAAATTCACACGGGCATAAAGCCATATGAGTGTAATATCTGTGCAAAGAGATTTATGTGGAGGGACAGTTTCCACAGGCACGTGACTTCTTGTACCAAGTCTTACGAAGCTGCAAAGGCTGAGCAGAACACAACTGAGGCTAACTAAAAATAGTATCTGGCCCTTGAGTGGCAGGCACCAAAATAAAAGATGGTAATTATGCAAATCTGGGCACAGATGATGTGTGCTACTTGCTATTATGAGAGAAGCTTAAAAAAAAAAAAGAAAGGAAGATATTTCTGAAAGACCAGTTCTAAGTAGGCCAATTAAAAAAAAATCCAATTCCGCAGATTTGTGTGTTCTAGCCCAGGGCTGGAGTAGGTAATGGGGGTAAATTAACCCACCTCCCAGCTGGCCGGGTACCCCTTTAAGGCTTGTGATGGGGCAGGTGGACTTGGCCATGGAGATACCTGCACTTGGAACTGGACGCTAGCCCACCAGTTAGTTCCATTTCGGGTGGTAGCTGTTTCTGATCACTTAGTCCAAGGTCCTGGAAGCTTATTTTGCTCTTCCTATAGATCCTTAGGTAAGTGGATACTTAGGTAAGTGGATTTGTTTTGGTAGCTGCTTTCCCGAACGAAATGCTACTTACGTAAAAGCTACAAACAATGTGATTCTTAGGATGCGGAATTAACAGTTTTCGTCTGGTTTTAGTCTTTATAAAAGGGGTATTTTAACTAAAACTAAGGAGACAGCAAGAGGGTGACAGTTGAGGTATAAAACAGCTTATGGTACAAGCTTTGATTTCTGTACGATGCCACTGTCACCATGCGTTTCAGACTCTTGATATAAGGCAGACTTTTGTATTTAGTGCTAGCATTTAGTCTGAGCAGTCGTATCTAATTATAATTCTCTAGTGTGCCAGAGATAGGTATTCCTAATCAGCTTGCTGTCCCACATCCGTTCTGTTTTAACTGTAGCATCCACACAGTGGGATTTGCTCTACGGCTAGTAGACGGCCAGCCTGCTGTGACTGACCACGGTACCATTGGCTGCGGTAGCCTTCTGCTCTATCTTAGATTCTGGTTCTTCCCAACGAGGTCAGTCCGTGACCAGTTAGCGGGGAGGAGCCGAAAGTCTCAGCTGAGAATTTACCTGTAAACTTCACAAGTAAATAGAGGGCTGCAGTGACACCCCCCAACTGTCAGAGTGAGGTTGCCAAATAGCGGCACTGTGAGTGGCAGGTCACAGGGGAGGGGGAGAAACTACACAAGGAAAGAGGAGTCTTGGAAATACATGGGGAGGGAGATACTTGTTCCCTGAGCGGGTCACACCGAGCTGAGGCTGCCAGGTCTTTTAGGAGCGCTGGGACGTGTTTTAAAAGGGGGGGAAGGAGTCCTAATTTTAGAAAGTAGTCTACAGATTCATGCTCCCCAATTATAGATAAAGCCGCATAAATTTACAAGTCCACACAGCTAGCTATACCTACCAAAAACAGCCAGCTGAGCAGCTATTCTGAGACCTTTTCTCCAATCAGATGTTTCAGGGCGAAAAGCAGGCCTGTGTCCAGGATGCTTTTAAGCTATGTAATATCCTGAAATTGTCACCAGGGTAGGACAGGGTGCTACTCTATGTCAACTTCTCCATACACTTCACTGGTCGATTCCTTCCAAGTGGAAACCTTTTTGTCCTGAAAATAAAAAGAACTTTTCTTGGATTTGGGATGAAATTCTGTTTTAAAAGTTTGGTCTTGCTGTCATGTGACAGACATTGCTGGCAATGGCCTCTGATCCTTAAGCTTCTACCACCAGGTGTTTACTTGTTGAACGTTGTCTAGAAAGAGGAGAGAAAGTTCTTACCAGTTAACTCTTGTAATCAAGATTACAAAACAGGGATCTACTCATTAACACTGTATCATTCTCGATATATAAAAAGCACTTTGTATTTAAAACTTTATTATAATACATATATATATATATAGTATATATATATTGATTTTTTTAACCTAGAAACTAGCTATTACCTCTTGGTTGTATGCCACATTAATATTCTCTTCATGTTGAAACTTCACCATTGCTAGTCCTTTCTCTGTGGACCCGACAGAGTGGCTGGACAACCAAGCTCAGCGGCTCCCGTCCTTTCTCTCGTTGGAAGCCAGTGGGTGTTAGGTCTGATCCTAGCCATCGTGTGCGAGGAGAAACTCTCCTCCCCCTTCATGTTTCAGCACTGAGGCCAAGAAGCCTTTTCTGCCAACAGCCCATGACCCTCTTCCATGGTAGCCGCAAACCGGTGTCTGCCTGATTGGAAGGTGTGACATCCTGTTTGCCATTAAAGATGATATTCACACGAGCATTGGGACATTGGAGAAGAAGAGTCCCATAGATAAAACTCAAACATTGGTGTGTGGGGGGTGTCTCCCGGTCCTTAAGTTACGTTGAGGTCAGCCAGCACCCACATCATGCGTAACGAAGTGCCCGCTCTGGGCCAGCAGCGGGAGGGGCAGCCCCTGGTGTCGTTTGGAAGCTGACAGTTGGCTGGGACTGACTTCCTGAGTTGTGAGATGTGTCTTTTGTTGAGATCTTTATCTGCACATCAGCTTTGGACAGTTGTGTAAACTCGGCTTTTCGGGAGTAAGAGGTCATGCTGTCTTACTACCTGTTTTTCCCGCCTCGTCTCTCTCCTTGGCCTCCGAACAGCTTTAGAAAATCTTTATCCTTCCAAAGTTTGGGGGGCTGTGGGCAACATTTTCCAAACCGTCTTTCAGGGATCATATCCGTGGCCTACAACCAAGGTATTTGTCCTCTACTTTGAGTCTTAACTGTGGTTTGATCTCCTCCCAGTGGGAAAGGGCTTCAAGGCACCCGTGGTATTTCATGTGAGCACTGATGCCACGCCTTTAATTTTAGATGCACACGTGACAGTAATCCGCTCGAGAAGTAGGCGTCACTGTCTACGGAAGGACTGGGGCAGCCTTTCCTCTGCTGTGGGGGGTCACCCCCAGGCGCCCCCGGGCCCGCCTGTTGATTCTGATCCAGATCTCACCTCCTTTCGGTCTCCTGGCCTGGCCTCAGCTTTCAGAGAGTCTTCCCAGAAGGGTTTCCTCCTTCCCAGTGGGCTTTTCTGGACGAAACCGGCCCTACGCCGACTTCTAGCTGCTGGGGAAAGCTGCTGAGCCTCAGCGGCTCCTTCCTGCCGAAGTGACACGTAGGCCCCCAAGCCACCTGCCCCGAGTGAAGTGAGAGCCGAAGGGCAGAACTGTGCTTTCCTGGGGAAGGGCATTCGCTGCAGTGCCCGGTCACCCAGGGTGGCGAGGGCTCCATCACACCCACCCAGGCGGGTGCTTTTCAAAGGTCTCTGGTCATTTAGGAGTGCTGGACACCAAACGACACAGTCCCCTCCCTCAGCCCCCGCCCTCCTCCGCGCCACCGTTCATTTTCTGGTGTTTAGTTTGCTTTCCGGGGTGACTAACTTTATTCACGTGAAATCAGGGTTTGTTTGATTGAGTTTTTTCTTTGCTACTTATATTTAAAGGTACATGTTTCTTATTTTAGATCTCTACTGATAGTATTCTATGGGAAGATGCTGGAACACATTTTGCAAATGTGACTTTTTTTTGTTTTTTTAAGTTTTGCTTGAAGCCTGTGTCACAATGTCAGTTGCTGCTGCCTTCTTTCCTTTTATGAAGTTCCAGAAATTACTTTATTTATGCAAGTCAGGTGACTCTTAGGCCATTTGAAACCATTTGATGACAAGCAGATTATCACTAGGTGCATATCTTATGGATATTTTGTGAACTGTTATGCCTGTGTTGCAAAAGTTGAATAGTTTTGTCTATATATATATATATATATTGCTGTCTTCAGTGTACAGCATGGTTTTACTTAACTGAATGTTACTGTTTAATATTTTCTTCTTATAGAAGAGACCATGCCCTTTTGTATGACATGTTTTAATAAATGTTACCTGTCAATTTTGTAAAAGTTCTTTCACTCTGGGTGAAGCATGTCTGTTTTCATTCTGGCTTCTGGCACCTGAGAATCAGAGTTCTGCTGTGGCCTCTCGAGAGTGACTGCCAAACAGGCAGGCGGATTGAAGAGGCAGTGAGGGACCATTTGCGACGCGAGGCGCTTACGATGCTGCCCTCGGCAAAACCCCGCCAGCCCCACGGTGTGTGAGGTGTGCTGGCTCCTCTGCTCCTTGAGGCCCCGTCCCCGCCCCGTGCTCCGATCTGGAGTCCAGCCCCTCGCCAGGATCCACCGGATGTGCTGGCCGGAGCTTGGCATTTCAGGGGAGAGGCTGGGGAAGTCCCTGCCCTGGCTGCTTCCTGCCAGGTGTGGGCTGGCGGACGGTGGCTGGGCTCCTCTGCCAAGGGCCACAGCTCCTGTCGGGCAACTTCAGGGTTTGGTGACCACACCCTCCTCTATCATGTCAAGCCAAGAACTGGCCCTGGCTCCCCCTTTGTAAGTGGTCCCCTTATGACTGCTAGTGCATCCCAGCTGAATGCGCCAAATGCTTCCTGCCAGGATCCTGGCTGATGCCCAGGCCTGCTCACTTCACACGTGCAGCTGCTGGGGTGCAGAGAAGGCAGGGTGTTCCCAAAGGTGGGAAGGACAGTGACCAGAGCAGAGCTGGGGTGCGAATGCAGGGCTTCGTGGCTACAACACGTGGACGTGGCCTTTCCTCTGTCTGCCATCCTCCGTGCTCTTTAGAGGGGCGCTGCCTCACCTCACTCTGCCCTGCCCCAGCCACCTCCCTAAAAAGAGAAACAAACCCCTGAAGGAACAGCAGCAGGGCCCTTTAAAAGCGCTGCAGGCACGGCGAGCCCCACAAATTTCCCCACAACAGCTCATTTCCCGAGACACGGCTTGTTTTAGACCAAACTTACCATCTTCCCACACACCTTCTGCTACCGCTGTTTGTTGTGAGATTCCCCTCCCCGGTGCCGATTTGGAAGCTGCAGCTAGCTCGGCCGGCCTCTGCGTGTGAAGAAGTTCAGAAGAACCGTTTCTAGCCTTACTCCCCCCCGAGGTAAGGCCTGTGCATCCTGACCAAGGGCAAGCATCCGACTCTGTGGCATGTGACCCCACTGACCTTTCACCCCTCCTGGGGACCCTGAAGAGGCCGCCTAGAAAGCAGGATTTTTCACCAGGGACCTCGGGGGTGTGAAGATGAGAAGCCCTGCCTCCTTATCAGGAGGAAGGCGAAGATGAAGTGGTTTATCTGTCTTTGGGAACGGAAGTGGGGTAGGAGGTGAGCATGTAACACCTGTGCAGTTTACTTAGATTTCCCCCTGGTCACCGCGGGGACAGCCTCCCTCACCCACGCCACCGGAGCATCCCTGGAGACCGTCCCCATGCCTGGGCATCGTGGCGCGTGCACAGTTCGCGGATTTTCCCACAGTCGGTGGAGCAGTGAGCAAGTCAGCAGCAGGAGATGAGGTAAGCTTGAACTTGATGTAACATTCATTATTTGGTAAGTGATTTTAAGTATGTTCTTCCTCTATAGAGAGCGAAAGAGAATTCTGTGCCCTTTGAACTTTATCTTGTTCTCTTTAAGAAAACTTGGACAGCGTTCTGTGTTTCGAGTTCAGTCATGAAGATGGCAGGAGTGGCATTTTTTTTTTTTTCCCCTAATGAGAAACCAGAAGGGGAGTGAGGTGGGGAGAGACATCCATCATCTTTTTCTGAACTGGTTTGACTAGTTTGAATCAAAACCAAACAATATGACCCTGGCTGGTGTGGCTCAGTGGTTAGAGTGTCATCCTGTGCACCAAAGGGTCAAGGTTTCAATTCCTGGTTAAAGATATGTATCTGGATGGCAGGCTTGATCCTCAACAAGACACAACCAGTTGATGTGTCTCTCTCCACATCAGTGTTTCTCTTTGTCTAACCCTCCCACTCTCTCTCAAAAAAAAAAAAAATCAGAGGAAAAAATATCCTCGGGTGAGGATTAACAAAAGAAAAAAAATGTTTTTTATTTTATAATCTTCTGCCACTTTCTTGTACCA
Source organism: Lasiurus borealis (assembly GCA_004026805.1). Taxonomy (NCBI): domain Eukaryota; kingdom Metazoa; phylum Chordata; class Mammalia; order Chiroptera; family Vespertilionidae; genus Lasiurus; species Lasiurus borealis. The sequence goes on along the minus strand of PVJN01029435.1, from coordinate 6,624 downwards.
CTGCAAGTAGCTTGGTGCAATTACAGGAAAATCACAGCTGTCCTTTGAGGGACTATGTGAGCTTTATAGGAACAGAGTAACTTATAAGCAGTATTATAGGTAAATATATTTTATAAAAATACAGTGGCTTTTTAGACTCCAGTGATTATGAGTTCTGATTTTTCTCATATTCCAAACTAAGAAACCAGGACTAAAGCCATTAGGTGTATTTATAACTTAATAAGATACTAGTTAGTCCCCAGAATATACTGGTCTGTCTAATGTAACAGCTAACCTTTATTAATGGACGCTAAAGCCTGCTTCTTGAACTGCCCGTTTTATTACTTTGTGGAGTCAGGATTGCTGTAATAAAAATCTCACTTTCAGAGTTTGCTGAAAAGATCCTCAACTGCACGGCGGTTCATTCATGATGGTGGACGCCAAAGCTGCTCAAACTCCTGCAGGATTTGATTTCATAGAAATCGTAGGCTTTTAAGTGACAGCAATGACCTTGAACTAGACTAGAGAGGGTTAATTTTCATCTTATTTATGTAGTATGGAATATCTTGCGTCTACTCACAATATGAAGATAATTTTTCTTGGAGAATATTTTTCATTGCAATTGTATATACTAATCAGGCTCTGAACCCCCATTTGACCCACTGAACACTGTACCGACTTAAATAGGTGTAAAAAGTGTGATTATGGACGGAAAATAACAGCTCTACGCGAAGGTTTCATTGCACATTTAATGTATGCTAAATTCTTGTATTAACTCATTTACTCCTCATAACAGTCCTGAGAGGGAGGATTTCATTTGAGGCCCCTCACAAAGCAGGAGAGAGGACAGCTTCCATGCTGTTGGAGAGATGCGGTCCCATCCCCGCCTGGGCCCGCAGGGATGTCTGTGTCTGAGGGGGGGGTTCGCACAGTTGTTCCCCTCCGTCTGCAGGGCACGCGAACAGCCTCTGGGGCTGGGGGGCACGGGCCTGGGTGGGATTAGCCTCTGGCGCCTTCGGGTGACAGGTGACTCACCAGCACTCCTCCGGGGGGCGCACTTTGCTCTCTTGTGAGAAACACTGTTCCGTCCAGATTCTTGAATTCTTTGGGTTTAGGAAATACATGTAGATGTTGAACCCAGGAATGGAGAGTCCAGTGGTTTGCAAACTCGTAGAGACATTCCATCCAGACCTGACCCAAAGATGGGCAGGCAAAAGGAGCACGACCCCACCCCCCAGTCCCTTCAGACAAGAGCAGCTCTGTTTATTTAATACTTTTATTGGTTTCAAAGAGGAAGGGAAAGGGAGAGGGAGAGAGAGAAACATCAATGATGGAAGAGAATCATCGATCGGCTGCCTCCTGCACACACCAGAGTGGGGATTAAGCTCACAACCTGACATGTGCCCTGACTAGGAATCGAACCGTGACCTCCTGGTTCAGAGACCAGAGCAGCTTTGATTTCACACGGTACAGCCCACCACCTGCTCACGTTTCCCCAGAGCTACAGGTGCCCAGGCTACTGTGTTCTGCACTGTCCTAAGCCCTTCCCGTGGATCAGCTCCTCACCCTCACCCCAGGCAGGTTAGTGCTGTTCCTGTCCAGCAGGGCTCCCCTGGGCCACATGTGCCCTGTTGCTTCCTGGTGACCTGCGTGTGCAAGGATTCAGAACGCCCAGAGCAAACCCCACACTGCCTGCCGGTGCCCTGAGGGTTACATTTTGAAGAAATCATCTAGAAAGGGGTTCCAAAGGCCAGGGGATTTTCTGGACCACCCTGAAAAGCTCTGGCATTTATCTCCAGAGTCTTGGCACCAGCAGCACCTCCTTATCTCTGGGTTAGTGGGCCCCCAACCTGGCCCACCCTGTTCCTATCGGCGTCTGGGGCAGCCACTGCCTCACAATAGCCGCCAGTCCTCGTGTGATCTCCCACCGCTCGTCTGCTCCAAGCCCCCCTCCTTCCTAAGCAGATCTAACCCTGTTACCCCCGTGATCCACCTGAAAGAACCTTAACTCCTCAGCCTGGCATCGGGCCCCAACATTCGCCTACTGGCTCGTTTGGGTTGGCCGATCCCCAAGTGGGTCCTGGCCACTCTCCTCGGGCCTCACACGGATGACTCCCCTGCCTTGAATACTCACCTCTCACCTAAATGCTCCCAGACCTTTGTCCTCCTGGAAAACTCCTGCAAAGCTAATCTCTGAGCACCCCTGACGGTTATTCACACCCCTCTCTGGCACCACTTCATTCTGTAGCATTTGTCACTGTATTGTAACTTTATACATGTATCTCGTGCATTCTTCACAGACCCTGGCCCCCTGTAAGACAGCCAGCTCCACAGAAATGGGAACCGTGTCTCTAAGCGTTCCCGGCACAGTCCTGAACCATAGTCAGTAACTACTGCTGAATTTAAAAGTAATACAGTAAATGTAAATTTTACTGCTCGGTTCTTACCCACCAGTTACAGTCATGGGCTGTTTGCTTCTTCAAAGACCTTTCTTAGGAAGTGCGGACACCTAGCTGTCTTAGGAAGTGCCCTCTTCGGCTGAGTGTCACCTTCGTATTGAACTTGCCCGTTAGCCGGGAATTCTAAGATAAGCATTCTAAGGTCCTCTTTCCTAACGCGAGTGACAGATTCTCTATCTGAGGAGCTGCTTAGCGGTAATACTGGATTTCGGTAAAGTCAGGCAGAAGAGGGAAAAGGGCGTTATCAAATAATGATATCTACTAGAGAAAAGCCGTGTCTGTCTGGCTCAGCCAACATGTCAGTAGAATAACTTACAGTTGGCAACTTGCTTTAGAAGCGGATCAACTGAATTGCTGCACCCCTCATGAAATATACTAGAGGCCCGGTGCATGAAATTCATGCACTGGGGGGGGGGGGATCCCTCAGCCCAGCCTGCGCCCTCTCGCAGTCTGGGGGCCCTCGGGAGATGTCTGACAGATGGACATCCTTAGTGCTGCCTCGGAGGCAGGAGAGGCTCCCATCATTGCCACTGCACTCACCAGTGCTGAGTGGCAGAGCGCACTGGCCACCAGGGGGCAGCTCCTTCTTTGAGCGTCTGCCTCCTGGTGGTCAGTGTCCATCATAGTGACCAGTCGTTCCGCCCTTTAGTCTAATTGTATACAGTGGTACCTCGAGATACGAGTTTAATTCGTTCCATAACCTTGAGGCGTGGGAAACTATGAGACGCTCAAGTCGCGGTAAACTGGTGGGTCGTGTGCAGCCGGCCTATCCGTGCATTACTCGCACCTCAACTGTTGCTCGTATTTCAAAGCAAAAATCGCTCGCTCGACAGCTCGTATCTCAAAAATCTCATATGTTAGGGCACTCGTATCTCGAGGTACCACTGTATTAGCCTTTTATTATACAGGATTAGACCTGTAGTGAAGAAAAGTGACTCTTTTTGTTGTTCATTTCTCCTAAAAGCTGGTCGGGGTCCACCAACCCAAAGATAAGCAGGTGCTGCTGGTGCCAAGACCCGGGAGATAAATTCCAGAGCCGTGGTCAGGGGGCTCAGATACGCCCTTGGCCTTGGGACTCCCTCTCTAGCTTGTTCTAGAAGGGGTCTTATTTTCAGCACATTTTGGCACAATCTAAAGCAGATGGTTACGTGTCATTTGGTGCTTCGTCTAATACTGAGATTTGTGGCAGTGGATGAAGGACCCGGAGTTGCTTTGGACCACATTCAGAGAGCGATTGATCTGGGCCTTAGGTCACAGTAGAGTGTTGGCGTTGGCAAACAGACCTGGGCTAGACAATGGCGGATTGCATGCAACAGTTTGTTTCTCGTGACCCGGCTCTGAGAGCACGGTGGGAGGCTTTTGTGACCCTCTGAAAGAGAAAGGGCAGCCGCGAGCTGTGGCTCACACAGGGGCCTCTGCCAAGAAGGGGTTAGCGGTTCTGCTGGAAGTGGTTTCGGAAGCATCTTAGGGCAAATGTTTCTACTTTTCAAGTGGAAGGATCCTTTTCAAATATTAGAAAATTTTGCAGAATCTCCACCCCCCAAAAAACACACACACACACACACACACAAAAAAAAAAAAAAAAAAAACAAGCAAACAACATGACAATAGTAGACCAAGGAAAATTCAAAATCACAAAACACTGTTATGGATTCAGTAATGCTTAAATGCATTATATTGATTCCTCAAACAGTATATAGTTGCACGCCCATGTGTGGAAATCTTAAAAAGTAGCTATATCCCCCGGCCCATTCATTCTCTCAGTTATTTACCGAATATTTATTGACCAGCAGCAGCGCTGGCCCTGGGCTGGTGATTGGCTGTCTTCAGAGGTTGTGAAAAACACTTCTGTTCGGGATCGGTCCTTTGCTGTCTGTGTCGTATAAGTAGCTAAACCTTATCAATCTAGACCTGTAAATAAGATTTAGCCGGCAGCTTGAAGAGCACACTTCTCAAACAGCCCTAACTGTGGCTGGTGACCAGGACATTCTTAGCAGTGGATGTGGTCGAAGCCACTGAGCTTCATGCACCTGTAGGCCATGACCCAAGTTACAGCCATTTTCTGTAATAACTATAGAGCTACTCTTACCTGCCCTCCTGGGTTTCCAGTTAAATCATCACTGCCATTCCGAGGGTAAAAGGGGGTGAGACTTCCCCATCAATGGTTCCTGTTTCTGCCTCCGAGGACTTTCCCATTCCCCTTTTTTGAGCAGAGCCCTTTTCTTGTCATTTGTATGTAGTTAGGACATTGAATTCACAAGGACACTATAGAAGCTATAGAACAAACCAGTAACAGGCCTTCAAAGAGCGCATTAGCTCGTAAACAGAGTCATACTTTAAAAAAAAAAAGTCCTGGCCAGTGTGGCTCAGTTGGTTGGGTGTCGTCCTGTGCAGCAAAAGGTTGCTAGTTCGATTCCCAGTCAGGACATATGCAGGAATCAACCAATAAATGCGTACATAAATGAAACAACACATTGATATTTCGCCCTCTCTTTCTCTCAAATTAATAGGTAAAAAAATTTAAAAAATACTAAATGTAAACACTGGCTGGCTGGCTCAATTGGTTGGAGAATTATCCCATGCACCCAAAAGATTGCAGGTTCGATTCCCAATCAGGGCATATACCTAGGTTGCAGGTTTGATCCCCAGTCAGGGTGTGTATGGAAGCAACTGATGGATATTTCTCACATTGATGTCTCTCTCTTTCTCTCAATTTCTCCCTCCTTCTCTCTAAAATCAGTAGAAACATATCATACCCTTGGGCGAGGATTTGAAAACAGAAGTAAGAGCCTAATACTACGTGCGGTTCTGCACGCTGAGGAGAGACAGTGAATAACACAAAAACCCCTGCCCTCCTGGAGATCACATGCGGAAGCAGATAAGACCGGGCCCGCTCTGCCGCTAATGAGAACCACCACGGACTCACACAGGGGTGGCCAGGGGCACGGGGAAGCCTTCCTAAGCTGTTAGCATCTGGGCCCAGGTTGGCATCTGACCTTTGAAAGTGCGGATTACGAAGAGGCCAACCTTACCCAGAGGGGGAAGGATTAAGAAAAGCGTGGAGGGCGGAAATACAGTAGAAAGTGTATGCAGCTTGGGGGCCAAGCTGTTTCTATGGTAATGGATGTCAACTACTGAGCATTTACTGCCTGCTGGATTCTGTGCTACATTCTTTACATATGATATCTCTAGATCTTTACGGCCGGGAAAGAAAGGGAAACAGGCTCAGAGAGGTTAAGTGGCAGAGCCAGAATTCCTAACTAGGTCATCTGACTCTGAAGCCCCAGCTCGTGACAGTGACGCCGCGGGGGTGCCCCAGGCCACATAGGGCCCCAGATCGCAGACTGAAGAGTGTGATGTGATTTCATAGGCGATAATCAGAGCGATCGGAAAGATTAACCCACTAGAATGGAATGACTCAAGACATGTTTGTGCTGCCTGCCCGGAGGGCGGAGCCACCTGAGCCCAGGTAGGCCAAGTTCAGAGTCGGCGACTAGGGCAATACTACTGGGCCCCTCATGGGGGGAGGGGGGGGAGGTTGTTAATCCAGGTACAGCAGTCTGAGAGCAAGAACTGCAGACGCTCCTGCTACACTTGGTTTTCTTCAATGGGATTTTTGCCTCTGGCACTCGTGCACGCCAGCCAGATTCCAACGAGCAGTTCCTTTCATGGAAGTCAAAATTATTCCAATGTCCTCACAACGGGGACTGCTCACCGTCTTCTCTGCATGCAGGGGATCTCAGGAACCCCATCCCCACACACTCAGTGAGTGCAGCTCTTTAAAGCTTGGAGGTGGCTGTTACCACGCCATCCTCATTATCCCTTACCTAGATGGCTGAGCCAGCCTGCTCTCCCCACTCCACCCCCTCCCACACACCTCTGTCAGCCTCATTCTTGCGCATGTCACCAGGGGCCCCAATTCCTACCACAGGGGCCCAGCCTCTTCAAGCCCAGGCTTCCTCTCCTGTGGTTCTCAGTATCTCCCTATCCTGTCACTGCTCTCCAGCCCCATCCCATACTCCTGAACCTGCCCTCAGCTTCCCGATAGCCATGAGCATTACTGAGGTCCCTCTGCGGAAGGTGCCCACTCTGTCCCTCTGCCAGCATCCTGCCCCTTATTCCTGCCCAAAATAAAGTCCATTTCTTCTGGACTTCTATTGATTTTTTTATAGAGAGGAAGAGAGAG
>PVJN01029434.1:0-26434 GCA_004026805.1 Lasiurus borealis | reverse complement strand
TTGTTAATAGATACGTATTTGTTGTTCATAATTTTTATCTTTACTTTTTTCTTCTTCTTCCTCTTCTTAAAGAATACCTTTCAGCATTTCATATAATACTAGTTTGGTGGTGATGAACTCCTTTAGCTTTTTCTTATCTGTGAAGCTCTTTGTCTGACCTTCAATTCTGAATGATAGCTTTGCTGGGTAGAGTAATCTTTGTTGTAGGTTCTTGCTACTCATCACTTTAAATATCTCTTGCCACTTCCGTCTGGCCTGCATAGTTTTTTTTTTTTGTTTGTTTGTTTGTTTTTTGAGAAATCAGCTGACAGTTGATTGGGTGCTCCCTTGTAGGTAACTGTTTTTTTCTTGCTGCTTTTAATATTCTCTCTTTGTCTTTTGCCCTTGGCATTTTAATTATGATGTGTCTTGGTGTGGTCCTCTTTGGATTCCTTTTGTTTGGGGTTCTATGTGCTTCCTGGACCTGTAAGTCTATTTCTTTCACCAGGTGGAGGAAGTTTTCAGTCATTATTTCTTCAAGTAGGTTTTCAGTATCTTGCTCTCTCTCTTCTTCTGGCACCCCCATAATTTTGAATTCTGATGTTGGTACGCTTGAAGTTGTTCCAGAGGCTCCTTATACTATCTTCATATTTTTGGATTCTTTTTTCTTTTTGCTTTTCCAGTTGAGTGTTTTTTGCTTCTTTGTGTTTCAAATCTTTGACTTGATTCTTGCAATCCTCTAGTCTGCTGTTAGATCTCTGTATAATATTTTTTATTTCAGTCAGTGTATTCTTAATTTATAGTTGATCCTTTATCATATCCTCGAGGGTTTCACTAAATTTATCGGCTTTTTCTAGAAAATTCTTGAAAAACTGATAACCATGGTTTGAACTCTATATCCAGTCATTTGCTTTCCTCAGTTTTTTTTAAATTTGTGATCTCTTTCTTTGTCTCAGAATTTTTGCAGCTTTCCTGAGTTGAAAGAGTGGCTTTGTGTGCTAGGTGTCCTATAGGACCCAGTGGCTCAGCCTCCCCAGTTACCTGAAATGGACAACCTTGGTGAACCCCTTTGTGGGCTGTGTGCACAGTCTTGTTGTAGTTAAGCCTTAATTGCTATTGATATCACTGGAAGGAATTGACCTCCAAGCCAATTGGTTGTGAGGATCAGCTGTGTCTATGCTGGGAGAACTTCTATGCTGGAGACACTTTTATGAGACAAGACTTGCAAAAGCCTCTGTGTTCAGCTTGGATGGGGCGGAGTGTCAGGGCAGAGCAGACAGCATTGGTTTCCCATCAGCCCTGCCCTAATAGGCCCCTGTATCTCAGTTCCCCATGGTAATCACTGCAAGCACCTCTGAGAGAAAGCTGCCCTCAAGTCTGCTTTCTGATAAACAGTCCAGTTTCTTCCCGAATGAGTCTGCGTCCCCAGAGTCTCGCCCAGAAGTGGACTTCAGTGCAATTGGGAGCGTTTGTCTCCCTCCCACTTGAGAAAGCCAGCCACGCACTCAGTTGCCAGTGTGCACGCGTTTCAGTACCTCTGCCTCCTGCAGCTCCTCTGAGTCCCAGTGTGCTTTTCTGTTTCTTTCTAGTTGTAGAAATTCTATTCAGCCAGCCTTCCTGTGGTTCTGGATCATGTCCGTTTTGTCTTTCAGCTGCAGTTTTGAAATTGTTGTGTGAGGCAGCAGTTTAGGTGTTTACCTATGCCACCATCTTGGTTTCTCTCAGCAGAACATTTTTTATTTTATTTCACGTCTATATCCCCAGTCCTTTGCAGATCTAATAACCATGTGTGTTCAGTGGCCTTACTAATAAATGATTCCAACAGCCAAGAAAGGCAATATCACAGCAGTAAAACCTGCATCCAGAGCAAGAAACAACTGGCTCTCGAAAACTGGATTTTTTTTACTGAAAATTGGCAGAAATTCATCCCAAATAGTTTTGTGTCTCCCATTGGTGCTTGTTATGTATTTTTTTTTTGGATTTTTCAACTCGGGAATGGAACATTTGCTCTCCTCATTTAATTTTTGGGAATGAATGTGACAAAATGGCTAAGAAATGAGCCTCTAGACCTAGCCTACTCTGGTTCAAACCTAGATTCTCTCAGATGCTAGCTGAATGACATTGGAAAGTTGCTTGATCTCTCTGTGCCTCAGTTTCCTTTTCTGTACAGATGAAGTAGCGATAAGCACTTTCTTACTGGGTTCTGGTAATAAGTAAATGAGTTAATATGTATAAGAAATTTACCACAATTCCAAGAGTATAATAATGAACATGATGCATATGATTAGAGCAAGTACTCATGGTCCCACTGTCTTTGTAGCATTATTTTTACATTTGGAAGAGCTATTGGTTCCCGAAGGCCTCTGGAAAGATGTGGCACATAGCATCTTGTACAAGACAGAATGAACCAAAATTTGCTATCAAGTGATTCACCATCATCTCCTAAGTTGTGCCATATTTTATATTTCCTTATCTTACTAGTTAAAGTCCTCTGCCATCTTGACCTCAGTTCTGTTCCTCAGACCTTTAGCTTTCTCTGTTCTCGAGATACCATTTTTTTCTCACTCATTGTTACCCACTGCTTTGCCATAAACACACTTTCCTTGCACAGTCGACCACATTAAAATCTTCTGGCCCGGCTCTTTCTGATCATCTAGTCAGAAAAAAAAAAAAAAAAAACCAACAGCAGGACCGTGCTGCCAGAGCCATCCTCTCTAGTTTCCCTTTCACTCGATGTCTCTCTTCCCATTTGTAATTTCCCTGCGTCTGACCTTTCCGAGGCTGTTTTGCTAACAGATCTTTCTCCAGCAGCAAAGCGTTCCCCTTTTGGGAGGGCAGATGTTTCTGGCATTTCTCCCTGATTCGTAGAATGAATGTTCTGCTTCTCTCCCATAGTCAAGTGAAGTCTCTTCTCTCCCCACCCCTCCTTTTTTGTAACGGAGGCAAGCAACATAACTGAATCACTTCTCACCTTTTTTTTTTTCTTGGAAATGTGTTGATATGCCTTCTCGTTGTCAGATACGTATTCTTTTAAAAACACAGGAAAAAAAAATAAGTGAATCTAATACACTTAAGGGAAAACTGTTTTCTGCAGTTTCCTTGAGAAAAGGAACAAGAGTAAAATGAACCGAAGGATGAATTAACAGATGGATGGGTGTCAAGGAAAGGAATGGGTCAAAACAGACATGCAAGTTTCTGGTGGAGGTGTCTGGGTGGATGATGTAAGTCCCAACTGAGATAGGGAAGTCTGCAAAAGAAGGCAGAGGATGATAGACGGTTGTAGAAAGTTCTGCACTCACACTGATTGATCTGCGTGCCTCCAGCGTGTGGGTGACCTTTGATAACCCTAAGAGTGGATGCCGTGGTCCTAGAGGTTATACCAGGGGAGATAGAGAACTCAAAGGAGAAACCTAGGAAAACCCTCACCTTGAGCTGGAATTTCTTTACGAATGGCAAAGTGTGGGCATACTTATAACCAGGGCAGAAAAAGAGAGTAGTAGCAAGAAATTCTCAAAGACATTGGTAGCCTGTGGGTTAGACCTTCCCAAAGTCAACGATGGTCAGATCTTTTGATCCAAATTAGAAGGTCACTAGCTTTTACAATCTACTTGGAATTCAACTGTTACTCAAGGTTATGTTTACCCACAATACCTAACACAGGTATAGTCACTTACCATATTTTCTGGCATATAAGACGACCCCCAAATTTTCCAGTTGAAATATAGAGTTTGGGATATACTTGCCCTATAAAGTGACATCCGGCATATAAGACGACCCCGACTTTTGAGAAGATTTTCCTGGGTTTAAAAAGTCCTCTTATACGACAGGAAATATGCTACATTACTTAATTTGTGTTTTTTCAACAATTCTACAATTTAGGTATCATTGATACATACTGAAGGGGAAGAAAGCCAATAGATAAATAAAGACCTAATAAGTGAGGACACAAGCTGGTGACACACCTACGTCGATAACGCCAGAGCAGGCTCTAGCCCTGGCTACTCTGCTCTACATCCTTTTAATCTTAAATAAACACTGTCCGCTTTCACCTTTTTTTCAGCACCTGCTCTCCTAAATCACTCTGTGGCTGTTTAGTCTCTTTTTACCTCTTGCTTTTATGTGCTGATAGTTTACTATTTTGATGAGAACCCTAGACCAGTATTGAGGGGACAAGGGCAATCATACACTGGAGAGGAAATGCGGGCCTCTTTGCCATTAATCACACACTTCTCTTGTTAGATGACACGCAGGCCGATGCAGAGGCAGTGACCCAAAACAATGCCAACGTCCCTGGATGGAACTGCTAAGGGATATGCGTGCCTCCCACCCCAAAGAGGGCAGGTCCGGTCATTACAAATGAGTTTAATCTGTTTCACATCCTCGGCATTCAGGGAGGTCCTGCGCAGCCCCAGGTCCTGGGGAACCGCGAGGTGCTCCCCTACAAACTCCCCAGCACCGAAGTTTTCGCGGCCGCCTTTCATTTGTTCGGGTCTTGCGATGGTGTTCCTGTAATTCTGACAGCCTGCCCGTGGTGCCTGCAGTCCAGCGTACGTGCTCCGGCTCCTCTCCTTCTTCCGCTTCATTAGCTCCAGGAGGAGGGAGAGATGGCTGGCTCCCTCTGAGGATGTTGCCGAGGGGCGACCTGATCAGCAGCATGCAAATGCACCCCTGTTCCTGGAGGCCCTCATCTGGTGCCTCTGCGGCCCAAAGGGTGCTTCTGGTGGCCGCACAGGCTGAGGGGTTTAAGGGTGAGAGGAGACAGGCTGATGGGGAAGCATGGGGTCTCTCTCTCTCTCTCTCTTTCTTCTTCTTCTTCTTCTTCTTCTTCTTCTTCTTTTTTTGGTCTTTAGTCTGGGCTCTGGCATGATATGTGATTTAGGGTGTCCTAGTCTTTTTTTTTTTTTTTTTTTTTAGCAAAATGTCTATTACTACAAAATCAAAACTCATTCTAGTAAATGAGAAAAAATATATATATACACATACACATATATATACATATATATATATATTGTTTTTCTTTCCCCTGCTTGGGGATTAAAATAACCTTTTAGTTGCGCTGTGGTGAATCAGTGGTTGAGGGACAACCTATGAACCAGGAGGTCACATGCCTGGGTAGTGGGCTCAATCCCCAGTTGGGGTGGGTGGGGGGAAGGGTGGGACAGGCAGGAGGCAGCCGATCAGTGATTCTCTGTCATTATTGATGTTTCTCTCCCTCCCTCTCCCTTCCTCTCTGAAATCCATAAAAATACGTTTAAAAAGAAATAAAAATAACCGCTTACCCAAAGGACCTCATTTAGAAGATAGCTTTTGACACACACATTGTTTTCTCCTCGCCAGTTCTTTGTAGGTAGTTCTGCCTGTTCAACAAGTCAACACCCTTCTTGTTTGCTCTCATTGTGGGAAACTCTCTCCAGAGGCGAAACAGAAACGTGTTTCTTGCTCCTCAGAAGCTCTCAGCCCCGTGAGGTCATCCCGGGAGCACAGAGAGATGCCCAAGTGCATGAGGCAAGGGCTTACCTAGAGATCGGTGCTGGCAATGCCAGGGGGAGCAGGGGGGACCCCTGAGGGGCTACCCTTCCTGCAGACACCGTGGGTGACCTAAAGTGTCCAGGTGAAGAAGTGTCAGCCACCTGGACAAGGAGCTTGTGCCGCACCATCCCGGCCAAGGGTGACCCTGAGTGGGGGCGGCTGAAAGGCTTAGAAAAGACAGGAGAAGGAAAGCGGGGTCTCGATGGGACCCTGATTCTCTGAGAGACAGCGCTATACCCACAAGCCGTGTCTTTGTTTTATAGCGGATGCCAGCAGGCAGAGGAAGGGTGCGTTCAAGATGTTTATAACATTCTCGTGGGTTTCAATCCTACTCAGCGACATGCACCTAGACTCTTTTTTTTTTTTTAATTTTGTATTGCTATTTTACAGAGAGGAAGGGAGAGGAATAGAGAGCTAGAAACGTCGATGAGAGAGAGACATCGATCAGCTGCCTCCTGCACGCCCCCTACTGGGGATGTGCCTGCAACCAAGGTACATGCCCTTGACCGAAATCGAACCTGGGACCCCCTCAGTCCGCAGACTGACGCTCTATCCACTGAGCCAAACCGGTTTCGGCTGTACCAAGCCTACATCACTCAGGCACCTGGGGCCACGTGTACAGACCATCGGTTCAAGCTTACAACTATAGGTGTGGCTGTCATTGTGCCAGGAGGGTCCTGCCCTCCATGCTGGGACTTGCACGTGGCCATGAGAGGCCTCTGCCCTCTCATCCGTCCGAGGCTTGAACCAGTCCTGCCACTGTAGCCGCTCCCCAGAGAAGCTCTCCTGGGGATACGTGCTCCAGTGGACTGACTGGGGGCGGAAGGGCCTGCCTCGAGGGTGGAAGCCACCTCTGCAGTGAGCAGGCCTGGCTTGGGAGAGCTTTTCAGCAAACCAGCAGGGACCGATGCCACAGTGGTTCAGAATTCTAAGCACCAAGGGATGCTGGCTTACTGTAGGGAGAAAGGCGAAATGCCCCAAGACCCCCCCCCCCCAAACCCTCGCTTCCAGTGTAACCGCAAAGAGCTTGGCTACCCTGGAGCCTGCCTTTAGGCAGCAGGGTGCCCATCTCTCCCTCTGGAGGTGAGCTCCCTCGTGGGGTTCCAGCTATTAGCCCCCTCTGTGGCTCTGGAGCTGACAGACATGGCCCTTTAACTCTCCTTTTCCCCCATCAGGAACTGGTTCCAGTGCCTGGCTACAGGGCTGGCTTCCTCTCTTCCAGAAACTTCTAGTGCAATTCTCTCCACATTGCAGCAGTAATGTGGGAGGCTTGACTCAGTCCTGATTCGAATGCCACAGCTGAGCTGCCCCAACTCCACCTGCGCAGCCCTCCCAGGGCCCCTCCCAGTCCCAGTGGCCCCACCGGTCAAGGTCACCCCCTGCAGGGTGTCATGGCCTGCAGGGACTGCTCCCTCGGTAACATTGTTGGGGTTTGCAGGCTGCACAATGAATATTATATCGCTGCGTGAAGTGGGGGGTTGAGGGGGGGTAGATTAAATTAGCAAAATGACGATGAAAACGGATAACCCGACTTCAACCCTCTCATTACGCCTCACGCAGCGAGACGGCAAATTGCGTTCGGGGGCTTGTGCGTCTCTGGCTGTAAAGAATCTAACTTTTGCTTTCAAATTAACCTGTCAAATCACATATTTCTAAAGGGCTGAAGGGAGGAAAATGAGGGGCCTAGGTGCTCCCACGCATCAATTAGAGGGAAATTAATTACGATATACCGGCGCGAGCAGGTTCACACTCCCAGGTTTCTGAAGAAATGCCTCTGTCGCAGAAAAAGGAGTCAAAAGACACCACGTGGTCTGGGTTTTGGGAGAGACGCAGTTACCTGGAGTCCACAATGGGAGTGGAGAGGGTCGGGACGGGGGAGGCTGGAAAGCAGAAGCTTCTGGTGAGTGACATATTTTGATGAAGCGGCCTCCGAAAGAACTATAGTGAAGGAATGAAGTGGGCACTCACACGTGGGAACCACAAAGCTTCAAACAACAGTAGGTAGAAGCTCTCCGATGATCGAGGAGAATCCCTAAAGCAGCGGTTCTCAACCTGTGGGTCTCGACCCCTTTGGGGGTCGAATGACCCTTTCACAGGAGTCGCCTAAGACCATCGGAAAATGCAGATATTGACATCATGATGCATCACAGTAGCAAAATTTCATGGTTGGGGGTCACCACCACATGAGGAATTGTATGTAAGGGTCGCGGCCTTAGGAAGGTTGAGAACCGCTGCCCTAAAGGAAAGGCCAACAGCCTCCCTCTCTTGGTTTGGGGCGCTGAGGAAAGGGGACCCTGTTGGAGCAGAGAGGGTAAGGAAGGCTGTTAGAAGGGGTGCCATGCCCTTGTTCCAGGTGGTTCCTCAATTGTGTGGATTTCGAAGGAAGTTTGGAAAGGTCAGATGGAGCTTCAGGTCCCTGAATACCAAGGTAGAAACAGCTCATCCGCCCAAAAATCAACGAGGGAGCAGATTACACTTGAAACCTGGGCCTGTGTTTGTCTGACCCATGAACGAGGATGCCTTCTTATTCATACAAGAACGGCCGATGCTCCTTGGAAGGTCACGACCAAGAAGCAAGCCTGGGGGCCTCTTCAAGAAAGCCCCTGCTTGCCGAGACAGGTTTGGTTCAGTGGATAGAGCATCGGCCTGCTAACTGAAGGGTCCCAGGTTCGATTCCGGTCGGGGGCATGTACCTTGCTTGCGGGTGCAACTCCAGTGGGGGTCGTGCAGGAGGCGGCTGATCGATGTCTCTCTCTCATCGATGTTTCTGACTTTCTGTTCCTCTCCTTTCCTCTCTGTAAAAAATCAATAAAATATTAAAAAAAAAAAAAGAAAGCCCTTGCTTGCCGAGACCCGTTTGGCTCAGTGGGTAGAGTGCCGGCCTGGGGACTGCAAGGTCCCGGGTTCTATTCTGGTCGGGGGCATATACCTTGCTTGCGGGCACATCTCCACTGTGGGGCGTGCAGGAGGCGGCTGATCGATGTCTCTCTCTCATTGATGTTTCTGACTTTCTAACCCTCTCACTTCCTCTCTGTGAAAAATCAATAAAAAAATATATTAAAAAAAGAAAGCCCCCGCTCCCCGCAAACTGTCGTGGATCCTGTGGCTCTGGGGTCCTTCCTCGCCTCTGGGAATCTCAGTGAGATTTGGACTGAAATCCCGAGAACTCTGGACCAAGGTTCCCACCCTGGCTGTTCTTTCTAGAAGCACTGACCTCCCCTGAGATGAAGCAAAGGCCAGCACCTCGGGAGCGTCTGCCTGCCCCCAGGAGGCCAAAGGCCTGAGGCTCAGAATGCTATGTGGTTGGCAAACTTTTAAGCTTGAAGACTCCGTTGTCATCTGAAATATTAGGTTAATTATCACTGCGCTCTCCTCATTCACTTTCTTTCCGGGATGAACATTTATCTCTGAGAGCTTTTTATAAACTCTGACGGGCTGCACAGACTCAAGGCCTTATTGTTGTCGGATGCCCTCACTCTAAAGCACGCGTGTCAAACTCAGAGGCTAACAGGGGCCAAATAAATGAGGCGTGTGGCCCGTGGGCCACGAGTTTGACATGCTTGCTCTAAAGGGTAGCTTGTTGCAAGCACCTATGCTCTCTCCTCTTCCTCCTCTTCTCCCCACCTTCCTATTCTCCAGCAGCTGAATCTGAAAACAACCTTTGCCAGTTGTGGGGGCGCCTCTGAGGCCCATTAGATCTTTGTTTTCCTCTCTTTAATTTTTCTCTCTCCCCTCTGGGGCGGATAAATTATTCACGTCTTTGAAATAGTTTCAGAAGCCACTCTCTCAGGACAGCAGGGGACCTGGTGGCTGGCTTCCTGAGAGAGTGCCCACGCCTTCCCATGGCCCCTCCACCTGCTGGCCCAGCTCGGCAGCCCCTCCCCCAGGCCTAGTCCAGGTTGCCACAATGCTTTGATGGAACTCAGGGCCCACAGAGGATCCTGCATCCAGGGAAGAACTGGGGAGAGGCCGAAACCAGTTTGGCTCAGTGGATAGAGCATCGGCTTGCGGATGGAAAGGTCCCAGGTTCGATTCTGGTTGGGGGCAGGTACCTTGCTTGTGGGCACATCTCCACTGTGGGGTGTGCAGGAGGCGGCTGATCGATGTCTCTCTCTCATCGATGTTTCTGACTTTCTATCTCTCTCCCTTCCTCTCTGTAAAAAATCAATAAAATATATTAAAAAAAAAAAGAACTGGGGAGAGAAAGGAAAGAGGAGGAAGGCTTTATAAGATGCAGCACACCTCGGCAGAAGCTTGCAAAGTGGCTGCTGGGGTAGGTGGGGATGGAGTAATATTATAACTGGTCTGGATCCTGAGCCGAGAGCTGCTGAGACTGTGGGGTGAGAGCCAGGAGCTAACATATCACAGGGTTCACTCTGAACAAGAAGGGAGCACCAGGAAGGCATGCAAAGCACATCCAGTGACAGAGCTTGAACAGCAAGGGATCTGAAGACAATGGACAGGGGTCCACATTCCTGCAGCCCCGACAGTGGCTGATGTGCAACCAATAGCCAGGCTCTGCCTTCCTGGGGTTGAACCCCAGCCTCACCACCGCATCAGCCCAGGCAGGTTGCTCTGGTATCTTCTTCCGTGTGGGCTTCGTCCTCTGTAAACCTAAGAGCATGATGGGACCGCTGGGTGTTGTGGGAAATGACATCATCCTCGGGGGTCAGCAGAGTTCTGGGAGAGAGGAGGGTCCAGGCCACGGCCACTGTTATTACTGCTGGCATGTGCCTCCAGTGTATTACTCAATAGATCTGCTAGGTGGTGTCTCCTTATTTGTACAGTGAGAAGGAGGGAGGTGAAAGTAGCTAAGTTTCCTTTTCCAAGGCCATTGTTTAACCCATCGTATGCCATAAGTGTCTCTAGATGCAAACTGTGGACCTTCCCCCCAGGCCATGCGCGTCTAAAGCTGCAAACATCGCATATCAACTCTGGTCGCCCAGTTTTAAAATTAGATTCGCTAGTGCCATCTCTGGGTTTGTAAAGAAAATTATGGTAACTTAAATTCATAAATATTCTGGTGCGTATCAAATAAATGGGGATGGTTTCCGTTTTGGATGCCTGGCAGTTCACTGGTTAAAGTTTAAATGAGAAAACTGGCTGCACTGGGCGTGGCCCAGGGAGGAAGGGACACATTAACCCAGGGTGCTTGCTTCCTGGAGGGACTGGCTCTGGTTTCACAGGCAGAGGTCCTTCTGTGTGCAGGGAGGGAGTTCTCTTGGAAAACAGGTTCTAGATGGTTCTTTTTCGCAGTGCTGAGTAGAAACGCTGTGATCTTCTTAGCATTCCAGATATAATTCCTCAGTGGTTCTCTCTCCAGGCATACCCACCCTCACTGCCCACAGTGGTTCTACTTATCTCCCCAGGCAAGCCTCCTCTGAGCAGCCAGGTTTGTCATCCAAGTGGGATGTCTGTCATTCAGAACCTAAGATGACAAAGCCGGTGGGGCGTGCCTGTGGCAGCCTCAAAGGTCCCCAGTACCTTTGAGAAGCAGGTAGAGACTTCAGTGGGCAAATATCGCCACTCACACCTGCAAGATGCTCTGATAACTAAACGAACAAAGTGTCCACAGCTGAGCATTACACCGAACGCTGGTATTTATTTCCTCGGCGCGAGCATAAACGTGGGAAGGGGGTCTCAGGGAGTTTGGAAGGGCAGCTGGCAGATCAGTAGTAAACCGAATCAAACGTGGAGGGGATGAAAGCGAGGAGACCAGTTTGATGTCTTTTTCTGCAAGTAAATGAGCATCGCTGTACTTGAAGTGGGAATGATGGAGGAGCCTGGGGCCTGCCTTCACCTTGGCTCAAGGAGGCAGGCTGCGGAGAGCAGAAAATGGAATTTGTAGGGGAAGTATGAGTTTTATGTCAAAGCGGGAGATTTTTTTTTTCCATATCCACAGACCCGGGTTCAATGGAGTCTCCTGCTCCAACTCATCCCCGATTCCTAATTCATGCGCCCCCGTCTGCAAGTACCGGGGTGCCCCACAGAGTCAGGGTGAACCAATCACAAAACCCACACGGGCCTTCAGAGGAGAAGGGCCATCCGTTTGGATCTTTCAAATGCTAAATAGAGCCCAGGGGGCTTGGCTCCGCGGTTGAGCATCGACCTATGAACCAGGAGGTCCTGGTTGGATTCCCAGTCAGAGCACAAGCACGGGCTTCAGGCTCCGTCCCCAGTAGGGGGGCTGTGCAGGAGGCAGACGATCAACGATTCTCTCATCATGGATGTTCTGTCTCTCTATCTCTCCCTTCCGCTCTGAAATCAATACAAATATATTTTTAAAAAATGAATTCTCACTGCACCTCACCTTCATTTCCTGCTGATTTGTTCTTGCCGGGATACCTAAGCGTTCACTGTTTCCCGCTTCCCAGAAACTGGAAATTTATCTGCTCTTCTGTTTTGCTAACATCCCATTGTCTCTCACCTAGAAGTCTGAGTAAGGTGTTTAATTTATTGCTTGAATCTGGACTTGGAGCTTCTGTTATTTTTACTAGAAAATGATAGAGGCTTCCCTTACCTGCCTTTTAAAAAACGACATGTAAAACTTAGCCGAAACCGGTTTGGCTCAGTGGATAGAGCGTCGGCCTGTGGAATGAAGGGTCCCAGGTTCGATTCCGGTCAAGGGCATGTACCTTGGTTTCGGGCACAACTACGGTAGGGGTTGTGCAAGAGGCAGCTGATCGATGTCTCTCTCTCATCGATGTTTCTAGCTCTCTATCCCTCTCCCTCCTCTCTGTAAAAAATCAATAAAATATTAAAAAAAAAACTTAGCTGGCATCCTTAGAGTATAGATACTTGATTATTTGTCTCAATCCGTTTGAAATAAAATGGGATATCAATGGGTACATATACATCGGTCAAGAGTGAGACCATGGTCAAGTCCTCCCATCACTTTTCCCTCCGTGGATGTTTATGAGGCTGGAGCTGTGGGCCAGCTGTGTTGGCAGCTGTGGGTATGGTAGGGAGGCACAGCTGAGAGCTGTATGGAGCTCCCAGCGAGGGCATGCTGGGTAGTTCCATTACTTTCAATGTAGAGCCATCTGAAACCGCTACTCCAGCCTCCTGAAAGAATAAAACTCCCAGGTAAAAGGCTAACTTCAGAGAAAAGGAGCCCGTGTGGCTTGGTGGCATTGCCCAGTGGCCCCCTTTGGGCATGCGCCAGGTCGTCCTCAGGATGCGTGGTAGGCAGGTGGGAGGGAGAGGGAGGGATGGCAGCCTATTAGTCCCTGACAATCAGATACCAGATTGGGAGGCAGAGATGGGCGCGGTTTCTTCCCTTTGCTTCCAGCCACTGAAACATCCCTCCTTCAAGGAGAGGGGATGTTAAGTCCTTCTCACTTTCCCATCTTGAAACTCCTCTCAACAGGAGAGAGGGCAAGAGGGAACCCGCGGAGGTAAGCAGCCCCCGACTAAGTGGCATCCCTTCACTCCAGACGAAAACAAGAATCAGAGGAGACGGCGTGCGCTCAAGGGCCCACGCGAGCTCTCCTGTGTGTCCGTGCAGTGGCGTCTCAAGGGCCCTCCGCCTCCCTCTCTTCTCCCTCTTCCTGCCTCTCAAGAGGAGTGATGTGGCTCAGAACCCCATTGTCGTTGGATCCACGGAAGTGGGATGCGTAGGTCTGTGGCAGGCGGTCTGCAGCTGCGGCCGAGGGCCACTTCCCAGCTCGAGCACTGACAGGCTGCCTACCTCGAATCCTCGCGTGGTTGGAGATAACTTATTCTTTTAAAGAAAAAAAATATATATATATATATATATATATATGTATATATATATTATTTATTTTTTTACAGAAGGAAGGGAGAGGGATAGAAGGTTAGAAACATTGAAGAGAGAGAAACATCCATCAGCTGCCTCCCTCACCACCCCCCAACCCCCAGCTGGGGATGTGCCCGCAACCAGATACATGCCCTTGACCGGAATCGGACCTTTCAGTCCGAAGGGCGACACTCTATCCACTGAGCCATACTGGTTTTGGCAAGAGATAACTTATTCTTCATGTCCTGCCCTAAATAGAAATAGAAAAGCCGATGGTGCAGAGGCGGCAGGAGTGGCGTGAGGCGGCGTGAGGATGTTTCAGTGGCTGGAAGCAAAGAGCACTGCTTTAGGAGTCTGGGAGAGAGGGCAGTGGCCCTGTCTTGCAGGCCAGCTGGCCCTTAACCCTGCAGAGAGAGCCTCAGTCTTTGCATCTGCGTTTGGGGAATGCGATTCTCTGCCCCGAATTGTGTCAGGGAAATGCAGGGCATCCACCACATGGAAAATCTGTCCGGGTAAGGACCAGTTTATCAGAGCAATTCCTCCAAGACAGGGAATGCTCCTTCCCTCTGAGCCTGTGGTTCTCAACCTTTTTTTAATGCTGTGACCTTTTAATACAGTTCCTCATGTTGGGGTGACCCCCCAATCTTAAAATTATTTTCATTGCTACTTCATAACTGTCATTTTGCTACTGTCAATGAATCATAATGTAAATATCTGTTTTCCGATGGTCTTAGGCGACCTTGCTAGCAGTTTTCAACCTGTGGGTCGAGACCCACGAGTTGAGAACCGCTGCTGTAGAGGTAAGAACCAGCCCACACCGGCTGTGCAGGGCAGGAGTGAGCACACTTGCCTAAGGAGGAGGCTGGCACTGTGAAGGGGACCAGCTCACCAGGCCTTTATGCCAGCCCCAAATGCCTCGGGGTGAGCCGGGATCACCCATACCTCAGCTGTTCCTGATTATGATGCGCGTTGGTGTGAAGGTCAGAGGAGACTACCTAGGGGTGTGAATAACCATCAGCTATGAGTCTCCTCCCCTTCTCTCCCCACCATGTTGTTCATCCAGCGAAGAATACCAGCCACAGCAAGGTGGGCTGTCCAGTCAGCCCGGTCCTTTCCAGAGCATTCCTTCCAGAAGTTTCCTTTCAGTGCCTGGACCACCATCTGGTGCAGCTCGCTTGATTCTAACATGAACGTGAGGCTGCCCCTCAAGAAAGAAAGGGAAGCGGCACACGTGGGGGAAATGTGGGGCTCTCGGCCCCACCTGGCCTGAGGGTGGGGTTTAGGGAGAAGGCCATTCCCTGGGCGCTGGGAGCTGGGTGGATGCCTCTCCTCTCCCTCTGCTTGGAGCTCCGCGCCTTGACCTTGGTGAGGTCCACACGGGAGCTCTCAGCAGAGCCCAGGGTGAGAGGCCCCGGGCACGTGGAGGAGGAGGTATCTGGAGGGGAGCCCCTGAGTCCAGGGAACAGAGCCCCTGAGTCCAGGGAACAGGGTGGAGGAGTCTGAAGGCCAGCCCAGGAGTGATGGCATCACGCTTACCCTTCTACCCCCACTGCCCTGAGAAACCAGAGCACCTGAGGCCAGAATTGCCACCCATTCCCCAGCCTCTTCTTCGGAGCCCCTCTCTCCCCTCTCTCCCCTCCTACCCCCAGATCTGCAGGGCAGCCTTTTCTGCCTTTCCCCTCACCCCCATCTGCAGGCAGACTCTCTCACCCCGACCCCTCCCCACCCTCAAGTCCTGCAGGGGGTGGGAGCAGGGGCTTCTGTCTCCCATCCACTCCAGACTGGAAGGGAGGAGGGGAGGACTGGCGCTCACCCATCAAACGCCTCCCTTTTGATGGCAATTTGACTCTCTGGCCACTTGAACCTGGCACCTTTCCCCAGGTAAGTGTGCAAGCAGGGCTGTTTCCTCGGCCTGAGGTGCCAGCTGTGTGAGCGGGAGACGGGAGTGAGGATGCTGACGCTGCCGAGGGAGGGAATGAAAGGCCTGGAGGACCCTTATTCGCACTTGAATGGACAAGGCGGATAATGGGCCATCTCTTTGTTGGCCCAACAGATCAGTCACAGACCCAGGCTGCAGGCAGCTCCCGGGATGTGCGTGGATGCCCTCCAGGCGGACGGCGGATACGGGGGCAGGGAGGATACAGGAGCCTGTATTGTCAGAGGCAGCTGCAAGGCGCTGGGAGCGTCTCTCTCGCTCGGTGCGCGCCTGTTCATTAAGGGCGCGTACGGTGCATTGTCCCGGTGGTATTGGATGCTCCACGGTGAATCATTAACAACTCGAACAGCTTTATACATGTGTCTCATTGATGTGGAAAGTCTCTCTCTCTTTTTTTTTTTTTTCCTGAAAGAGTGAGCTCTGCTTTTCTTGGAATTCTGTCGGAAGCCTTGTGACATTCCGGGGATTCAGGGACCTGTGGAGCAGAGAGAGCCACTGTGGGCAGGCCCGCAGGCAGCTGACAGTCTGCTTTAGGACACAGCAGGATAACAGAGCGTTAGAGAAAGAGCAGGAGAGAGAGGGTGGGGAAGGGGGTGTCACTGCATTGCCCTGGGGAGGCAGGAAGTGGTGTGTGTGTGTGTGTGTGTGTGTGTGTGTTTCCAAAGTTGACCAGTAAAGGGGCATTGTGATGACATGCTGTCCTTGGTCAGACGGTGGCAGGTGGGGTGTGTGGAGATGGTGGTGGGACGGAAGGTAACAGCCTTAAGGCGAGTGAAGGACTAAGAATCGGGGGAGAGGACGTGTAATCGGATGGAAGAAAGAGACCCAGTGTTTAGTAGTCGGCAGTAAAGATAATGTGCAGGCTGAACACAAAGCTGCCTCGGCAGCCTTTCCAGCTGGGATGGTTGAGGCAGGGGAGCAAAGGTAGAAACCCATTGTTCTGATGGTGCAAGCCGCACCCGGTGCCCAGCCAGGCCCCAGCCCCTCAGGGCCGGTAGGGTAGGATACCTTCTCCCAGGCCCTGGCGCATCCACTTGGCTCAAGCCCTGATTATCAGAGGCAGCGGTTCTCAACCTGTGGGTCTCGACCCCTTTGGGGGTCAAATGACCCTTTCACAGGGGTCACCTAAGACTATCGGAAAACACCTATTTCCCATAATCTTAGGAACCAACACACCGCTCCTCGGTGTAGCAAAGTGTAGCAATGTAGTTTACTGTTGTCATATGAAGACTGTTGCCCATGCTACACTACGATTCAAGACAAAGTTTCATTTATTTGTAATTAGAAATATTTCACAATATATAATTACATATTGTTTTTGTGATTAATCCCTATGCTTTAATGATGTTCAATTTGTAACAATGAAAATGCATCCTGCCTATCAGATATTTACATTACAGTTCATAACAGTAGCAAAATTACAGTTATGAAGTAGCAACGGAAATCATTTTATGGTTGGGGGTCACCACCACATGAGGAGCTGTCTGAAAGGGTCGAGGCATTAGGAAGGTTGAGAACCACTGATCAGAGGCAACATTTGGGGGCCAGGCTTTCTGAGTTGCTGGCGAAAATTTCGATTTCTGAGTCGTTAGAAAGCAAGCAAACCTCCTGGTTCCTAGGTCGACACTCAAGCACTGAGCCACACCGGCCGGGCTTGTTCTGTTCCTTTTACTTTCAACCTGTCTTTGCTTGCCAGCATATTCTTGGTATTTCGTTGTGCCCAATCTGATACCTGCCTTTCGAGTTATTTAGACCAAATGCATTTCATGTGACTTTTGATAGCCAGTTTGAAATTGTCATCTTTTTAAAAAATATTTTATTGATTTTTTACAGAGAGGAAGGGAGAGGGTTAGAGAGATAGAAACATTGATGAGAGAGACATCGATCAGCCGCCTCCTGCATGCTCCCTACTGGGGATGTGCCCGCAACCCAACAACCCAGGTACATGCCCTTGACTGGAACACAACCTGGGACCTTTCAGTCCCCAGGCCAATGCTCTATCCGCCAAGCCAAACCGGTTTCAGCTGAAATTGTCATCTCACTATTTGTTTGCCGCGTGTTCTTTTGTTCTCCTTTCCCTGTTTTCTGCCCGCATTTGGATCCATGGAATCTTTCTGGGACTCCCTGGCTCCTCTTCCCTGTGGGCTTATGAGCTACGGCTCTTTATGCTGCTGCCATACGCCTGCCTTCGCCTGTTATAACTCCATCCTAGATTGCTATTCGCATTTCTGTTTAAATGGTTAATTATCTCATCAAAAGACTTAAAGCCGGAGAAAAAGATATATTTATCCACGGAGTTGCCACTTCCTGCTTTGGTCCTTCTTTTGCAAGGATCTCTATTTCCCTGCCTTTTGCCTGAAAAGCTTAGCATTTTCTTTTTTGTGGCGGATATTTCTATTTTTGGATGTGTAAAAAAGTCTTTATTTTGCCTTTAGTAAAAGTCTTTATTTTATTTTATTTTATTTTTATAATTCTAAAAAGTTAATTTCTCTCTATTAAAGTAGCTGGAAAAGGAAAAATGATCTAAAATATGAAATGTAACATCGACGCTATGTTGTAAACTGTGCCAAGATTACTCAAATTGTAGTTATTGTTGGCCAAAGGTTAACTGCTTTATCATTTTTATTTTAAAAGAAGATACTGAATGTCAGGAAATCCGTAATGTTTTAATTGAGAGATGTAAATAATGTATACAGACTTGTATGTGATGGGATGAGAAGAAATATTTAAATTTTAGGTTTTTTAAAAGGAAGATACTGAATGTTTATTACAAAAATAAATAAATAGTTATGTTTGGCCATGAAAAAAAAAAAAAAAGTTTCATTTGGTCCAATGCAGAGGGACTGTTTTAGGTTGTGTAAAAAAGTCTTTATTTTGCCTTTAATAAAAGTCTTTATTATTATTATTATTATTATTATTATTTTTATTATTATTATTGCAAAAAGTTTCATTTGGTCCAATGCAGAGGGACTGTTTTGGGGTGTGTAAACAAGTCTTTATTTCGCCTTTAATAAAAGTCTTTATTTTATTATTATTATTGCAAAAAGTTTCATTTGGTCCAATGCAGAGAGACTGTTTTTGGGTGTGTAAAAAAGTCTTTATTTTGCCTTTAATAAAAGTCATTATTATTATTATTATTATTATTATTATTATTATTGCAAAAAAGTTTCATTTGGTCCAGTGCATGGACGAGGGCTTCAGGCTGGTTAAAAGAATGGCCAGTCATTTAGGGAAGAGGCTCAGCACAAAGCTAGACACCAGGGGGGTCCCCAGGGGGGTCCCTCAAAGGCCTCTGGGCCCTAAAGACTCCTGGTCCTGCTTGAGGGGGTGCCTTTCGCCAGGTGGGGGGCCACCAGCCTTGCAGATGTTGGTCACGTGCTCACCCGCCTTCGGGATGAGCGGTTCACCTGCCCATCCAGGAAGTGGTTCTGCCGGAAGTCTCAGCGCCGGGTCTGCGGCTGCGCAGACAGAACCCGGAACTGGCAGCCCCCCGAGGGCCTGCTACAGGCTCCTCTCCGAGGCCGAGGCGGCTTCTGTGGCGCCCTGAGCGCTGCCCGCTCATCCCGGGGAGGCTGCGGCCCGTCCTGCGGGGGGAATGCGGCCTCTGTGCCGGGCTTGCGTCTCTGAGAGCCACGCAGCGCGGCGCCCTCTCGCTTCTCCGCCAGCTCCTGGGGGAAGCGGCCCAGGCCCTGGAGAGACCACATCTTCCCCGTGCAAACGGAGCCCCGAGAAGGTAGGTGTGCGAGACTGGCCGGATGCTCGACCGCGGCCTGCACCTCGTGCAATAATTCCGCCGAATGTGGGAGTTTATGGTTGTTTTTTTGGCAACGAGGAGCGCAGGCCGGCTGGTCCTGAGGGGGTTCTGAGGTGGTGGCTGAATGGGGTGCAGGAGAGTGGCCGGTGGCCCAAAGGAGGGAGGAGGGGGCGTCTTTGGGTCGGTTCCGTCCAAACGCTGTTGAAGCCACAGACAGATGCGGGACTGCCAAGGGCACGGTCTTGCCTTCATTTAAAAAAAACAAACCTTCATATTTTAGAGCAGTTTTACGTTAATAACAAAAACATTGTGAAAGAGGTCCCCTTCTCCCTCCCTGCACCCCTCGATTTCCCTGTGATTGACAGCTGGCATCAGTATGATGCATTTATTGCAATGGATGAATCCATATCGGCGGCATGGTGTGATTAAGTTACATTAAGTTTAGCCGAAACCGGTGTGGCTCAGTGGATAGAGCGTCGGCCTGCGGACTGAAAGGTCCCAGGTTCGATTCCGGGCAAGGGCATGTACCTTGGTTGCGGGCACATCTCCAACAGGATGTGTGCGGGAGGCCACTGATGGATGTCTCTCTCTCTCATCGATGTTTCTGACTCTCTATCCCTCTCCCTTCCTCTCTGTAAAAAATCAAAATATATTTAAAAAAAAAGAACATTGTGAAAGAAGTCCCCTTCTCTCTCCCTCCCCGCACCCCGATTTCCCTGTGATTGACAGCTGGCGTCAGTATGATGCATTTATTGCATTGGATGAATCCATATCGGCGGCATGGTGTGATTAAGTTACATTAAGTTTAGCCGAAACCGGTTTGGCTCAGTGGATAGAGGAGCGTCGGTCTGCAGACTGAGGGGTCCCAGGTTCGATTCCGGGCAGGGGCATGTACATTGCTTGCGGGCACATCACCAACAGGGGGTATGCGGGAGGCGACTGATGGATGTTTCTCATTGATGTTTCTAGCTCTCTATCCGTCTCCCTTCCTCTCTGTAAAAAATCAATAAAATATATTAAAAAAAAAAAACATTGTGAAAGAAGTCCCCTTCTCTCTCCCTCCCCGCACCCCGATTTCCCTGTGATTGACAGCTGTCATCAGTATGATGCATTTATTGCAATGGATGAATCCATATCGGCGGCATGGTGTGATTAAGTTACATTAAGTTTAGCCGAAACCGGTTTGGCTCAGTGGATAGAGAAGCGTTGGCCTGCAGACTGAGGGGTCCCAGGTTCGATTCCGGGCAGGGGCATGTACATTGGTTGCGGGCACATCCCCAACGGGGTGTGCGGGAGGCAACTGATGGATGTCTCTCTCTCATCGATGTTTCTAGCTTTCTATCCCTCTCCCTTCCTCTCTGTGAAAAATCAATAAAATATATTAAAAAAAAAAAAAAGAACATTGTGAAAGAAGTCCCCTTCTCTCTTCCCCCCACCCCCCGATTTCCCTGTGATTGACAGCTGGCATCAGTATGATGCATTTATTGCAATGGATGAATCCATATCGGCAGCATGGTGTGATTAAGTTGCATAGTTCACATCAGGGTCCGCTCTTCGTGCGGTGCTTCTGTGAATGTACACACACGGGCATCACGTTAGGTAGCCACGCTTCCGGTGCCAGACAGAATTGTTTCACGGGCCTAAAATTTCTGTGTTTCACCTCTTCCTCTCTCTCATCCTCTCTACTACCCCTACCCCCCGCCACCATCCACAGATCTTTCCACCGTCTCTAAAGTGTCTGCCCTTTCATAATGTCATCCAGCGGTAAGCCTGCGCTGAGCAGTAGGGATTTAAGGTTCCTTCATGTCTTATCTTGGCTCGCTGGCTCAGATGCGATTGTGCCGTTTGTTTATTCGTGGACTTCCTGGAGGTCATCTTGTTTGCTTCCAATTTGGGGCAATTATAAGTAAACCTGCTGTGTGCTGGTCGCCTCCTCTTTAGCTCACTGGAGGAGGAGAGAGCCCCCCCAGCCTGCATGGTAGGTAAGCTCACAGCACCCCGAGAGCTGAGATTGTCTATTTGGTGACTGGAAGTAGTCTCCCGGCTCACCGATGTCCTATCCCTATTCTTTTATTCCTTTTAATATAGGAATAATTTTAATCATTTTAATATACGTCTTCTTTTCCAATGCTTCTGGCTCTACCTTCAGGTTTACTATTTTTTTCTCCTTTATTGTCTAACGTGCCATTCTTTCCATCCAGCACTTTTTCATCTCAAACATGGCAGTGTTTGATCTCTAGAAGTTCAGCTCGTTACTTTTAATTTTTAATTTTTTCTCCATGCCTCTGCTTAACTTGGTTAGCATATGGGATATCATTACAGTGTTTTCAAGATCCGTGGTTGCTAATCGATTGCTTTTATTTTCTCCTCGGTAGGAGTCATATATTTTACTTCTTTACATCCTGGCCATTTTTATGGAATGCTAGACATTGTGAGTTTTACCTGGTTGTACATTGGATAGTTTTATTTTTTAAAAAATACATATCCTTAAATTTTGTACTGGGATGCATTAGAATTAGACC
This sequence comes from Lasiurus borealis, assembly GCA_004026805.1. Taxonomy (NCBI): domain Eukaryota; kingdom Metazoa; phylum Chordata; class Mammalia; order Chiroptera; family Vespertilionidae; genus Lasiurus; species Lasiurus borealis. Next base: position 4,955 of record PVJN01029434.1, on the reverse strand, counting down.
CTTTGGGTTTTGCTTTTAAAAATTACTAGATTCCCGCCTAGCAGCCCATTTGGCTCAGTGGATAGAGCATTGGCCTGTGGACTGAAGCTTCCCTGGTTTGATTCAGGTCAAGGGCACATGTCTGGGTTATGGGCTGCATCCCCAGTAGGGGGCATGCAGGAGAGAGCCAATCAATGATTCTCATCATTGACATTTCTCCCTCTCTGAAATCAATAAAAATATATTTAAAAAAATAAATACATAATAAATAAATAAAATTATACTGAACTGAAATCATGCACTCTTAGGGCTATGTACTCACTTTATATATATATATATATATATATATATATATATATATATTTCTTTATTGATTTCAGAGAAGAAGGGAGAGGGATAGACAGAAACATCAATGATGAGAGAGAATCATTGACCAGCTGCCTCCTGCACACCCCCTACTGGAGATCGAGCCCACAACCCGGGCATGTGCCCTTGGCCAGAATCGAACCTGCGACCCCTCAGTCTGCAGGCCGATGCTCTATCCACTGAGCCAAACCGTGTATGCAGTTTTCTGCATCATGGTTTTCTGGGAAGGCAGGGAGAAGCAGGCACCTTCTCCCCCCTGCCTGTTGTGACTGCCGATCTGTTTGAGTGGCTCCCTCGCCTGGACACCTCACCTGCCTGATCTGACCGGTGCTCACTGGAGAAGGCGTGGAAAACTCCTGGCAGGTCCCTCACACTCCCTTTCTGCGTGGCTGCTCTGCAAACTGGGGCTGCTTCCGTCTCCCACACCCTCCACATTGTGTCTTCGACTCAGGGAGTCCTCTAGGCTCCCCCCCGTTTCCATGGCCTGCAAACCCTGTTCAGACGCACACTGTGAGTGCAGGGATTGCTTTCCCCGTTCTCCGTCTCTCACGGATCACAGTCGCTCGTTGCCTGCCTGGGTCCGGGCGCTTGGGAATTGTGGGTTTAGATATCCAGCCTGTTTGCCACTGTCTCAGGCAGGTGGGCCAGGCTGGTTCCTGTCACTCCACTGTTATCAGAAGTAGAGGTTCTGTGACAGAATAATTCCCGGGCTCTTGAGAGAAAGAAGGACCGAGCTGCTCCGTTTTGACTGTCACTGCATCCTCCTCTCCTCATGCCAGTGCAAAGTTTCTTCCAAAGAGGCAGAGTATCCCAGGAGCTCTAGTGATGCACCTGGAAATTTGCATCCTTCCTCCTCCTCCCCCCCGCCCCCCCAAACCTGGATTGGTTCACAATCAGCAGCAAAGGGTCCCATCCCTGGGGCGGCTGCTTTGAAGCCAGAGCTCCTCCCGACCCATTCTTTTTCCTGGACTACCCCCCCCCCCTTCCCCACCGGGGCCTTTCCACCTGCAGGAATTCCGCCCTCGGAGAGTCTGAGCCAATGATCCAACCCCTCCACGCAGGAAGGACAGAGAAGCTCACTTTGTGGAGCAGGCAGCTTGGTGTTGAGAGCAATCCCAGAAAACAGACTTCAAAGGGAGCACCTCAACTGTCCTCTGGGGATTACGGCCCCTCCTTTTCCTCCCGTCCACTTCTGAGATTTGAAAAGGATGGAGAACCCGAGAGAAAATAATCTGCCAGATCCCTGAGGCTGATTCTGCAAGGCCCGAATTGGAAGGACTGTAAGAGCTGGGATCAATGTGGACGCCACCTCCATGGGGGTGTCTGAGGGACCCCTGAGGTGCAAGGCAGGAGGGGAGAGGATGGGGCCCACAGCATCGCTCCTTCATCCCTTCCTCTCACCAGTCTTCTTCGCTGTGCCTGCCCCTCCAACAGGCACCGTGAGATGCTGGACATAAACGGATGGGAAAACATGGTGTATAGCAGGCTCTCAGGAGTCAGGGTGTACAAGAGAAGCGTTAAAGGTGTTTCTGGAAAAATCCCGAGGGATGAGACGTGTTGTGCTCACAGGACTGAGGGTTACACTGGAATTCCCTTCTCCTGGGCAGCACTGAGTATACAGTCCTCCCCTCTGTCTCACGGCCAACTCCCCGTCCCCAGGGCTCCTCTTGGAAGCCTCTCCTCTCTCTTCCGTCCGACTAGATGCTTCTCTTGGATGCTTGCAGAGACCCATCCATTTCCCCTTAGTGAATTACATGTTTAATATGTTTTTTATTGATTTCAGAGAGGAAGGGAGAGGAGAGAGAGAAACATCAATGATGGCAGAGAATCATTGTTTGGCTGCCCCCTGGACACCCCCCACTCGGGACCGAGCCCACAGCCCCAGGCAGGTGCCCTGACTGGGAATTGAACCGGTGACCTCCTAGATCCTGGGTCAGCGATCAACCCCTGAGCCACCTCCGGCTGGGGAGACAATGACATATTAATGTTTTGCTACTGCTTCTTCTCAAAGGGACTGTATTACAAGGGCGTTACTATGTCTTCTTCATGGTTGTATTCCAGCAACCAGCACAAGTAGGCACATACTGCAGGTATTTGGTAAATACTCATTAAACAGAAATTTTTAAAAAACATATTTTATTGATTTTTCATAGAGAGAAAGGGAGAGGGATAGAGTTAGAAACATGGAGGAGAGAGAGACATCGATCAGCCGCCTCCTGCACACCTCCTACTAGGGATTTGTCACAACCAAGATACATGCCCTTGACCGGAATCGAACCTGGGACCTTTCAATCCTCAGGCTGATGCTTTACTCACTGAGCCAAACCGGTTTCCGCTAAACAAAGAAATCTGACTCGTTCATTTTTCCTTCACATGACTCTCTGGGACAGACAGAAGACCTGTACTTTTCATCATTTGACAGGTGTGCTGTGGATTTTAAAAACATTTACATAAACCTCGGGCAGGGTGAGCTCTGCAACTTCCTCTGTCCACACCCTGAGCGTTCAGAGGGGAGCCCCTCCCCTTACTGCGCAGACTCAGAGTGCCCCCCGCCTTCTGATTCTGAGGTTGCTCAGGTCACACAGGACTCAGACCTCCGGGCCTTTGTTCTTCTTACATCAATCCCAGCCCCCAGGGGTGAGTCAGGGCCACTGCTGGCCTGGCAGGTGTGCACGGGTGTGGAGTGGCTGTCACGGGGCATCAGCAGGGAAGACCTGGCTTGCTCAGGTGCCTCCCATCTGGGGCCAGAGGCCAGATCGAGAGGAACGGAGTGGGGGGACATGCAGGCTCCATGCTGGCTTTAGACAGGCCGTAGGCAGTTCCGGTCCTGCAAGGTGACACGCAAGAAGGGAAGGCGAGGACGGAGGGGGAGAGCATGTCCCGGCTCCCCTGCAGGAAGGACCACGGGGCCGCGGGAGGAGGCGGGCGCCCGTGGGGTGGCACAGATGACAGCTCAGTCTCAGCGCCAGCACGCCGCCCGCTGGGCCCGCTGGGGCTCTGTGATGGGAATGGCGACCTTTGCCCTCCAGGGATGCTCAGCAAATGTCATGCTGTAATGAGATCTCCCACTGCGTCCGGGGCTCTTGTGAAGCGGGTGCCACCCACAGGAAGTCAGCAGCTGGATGTCACAATGGCTCGCCACCCTGGGGAGGTGCCCCGAACCTGCGAGAATACAGAAAACCCTGGAGATGGTCCAGGGTCCGAGCAGAAGCGTTGAGTAGTGGGGACCCGCAGCTTCTCTGGGTGCTTCGCAGGGATGGGGATGGGGCAGGCTGGGGCTGCCAGGGAACCGGAAATGCCATGCAGCCCAGCCTCTGCCTGCAGTAAAGGCTGCGCCTGAAGAGAATCGGAGACTCCAGGCACCTCCATCAAATGTCTCTCTCCTCCCGCAAGGACGTGACCTCACTATTGGGGCGAGTTGGCCACTGCCTTCCCCTCATCCACACTTTTTGCCTTTCCTGCCCTCTGAGTCCTTGAGCCCCTGGGTTAGCATCAGCCACCGAGGAACGGAGGGAAGCCATTCGCTGTGTCTGGAGAGAGGCCGCCATGGCTGACCTTGCTGCTGAGGGACAGGGACAGCAGGGGCCCTGCTACCCCAGCGGGTGAGCTCGTCACGGGAGCCGCTCTGCTTTCCTCTGGCCCGAGCCCCCTCCGCAGGCACCACGTCCTCCTCCCAGCGTTCCCGCCTTCAGATGCCACCACAAGGGCGATGCCCATGCTTTAGGACAGTGGTTCTCAACCTTCCTCATGCCGCGACCCTTTAATACAGTTCCTCATGTGTGGTGAGCCCCAACCATAAAATTATTGCTACTTCCTAACTGTAATTTTGCTGCTATTTTGAATCATAATGTAAGTATCTGTTTTCTGATGGTCTTAGGCGACCCCTGTGAAAGTGTCATTTGACCCCCAAAGGGGTCGCGACCCACAGGTTGAGAACCACTGCCTTAGAGATTAAGCAGATAGCAAATCAAGAAGTTATTTGCTGGTCACTGGATAAAATGCCCTAGCTAATGAGCCGTTTGCCAAGTCATTATTGAAAAGACATTAGGTTTCCAATTTACCTTTGGAAGCGGGTATGTCTGGATGTTCAGTAGTTGGGCTTCTTGGAGGCACGGGTGAGAGATGCAGGCAGAAGTAGCTAAAGTTAACAGGTGATTAGCGAGGAAAATCAAGGCTGAGCCATGATACGCTGGAGAGGAGAGGAGAAGGGAGGAGGAGGGAAGGCATATTTTCACCAAATGATCCCCCGGTGATTCTGGCATGCTTCCCACTGCTCCCCATCTCCAGTCCATGAAGAGCCACCATCAAATTAAACCCACAGAAATGTGAAAAACCTAATGAGCACCCCCCCCCAAAGAAAAACCTCACTGCCAAGAGTCTAGGATGAACTCGGTACTAACATCTGTAAGCCAGAGAACTAAACCCTAAGTCAGGACACCTCTCCGCTATCAGCAGATTGGTACCAACAACAGGATGGCATCTCACACCCAGTTTTACATAGAGATGTGGTCCCCTCCACTCCTACTGTGAACAAGCAAATGGGAACCCCGGGAGGATTGTCATTCATCCCCTCCGGTTCCCTCCCCTCCACTTTTCTCCCCTCCCTACCC
>PVJN01029433.1:0-26429 GCA_004026805.1 Lasiurus borealis | reverse complement strand
GGAGTGAGAGTGAGCTCAGGGGACACCCCACATTCTCATCACACCTTGTCCCCATCACCTCCACTTTCAGGTAGCCTGTGAGAGGTCGCAGCGCATCACCGATGCCCACCATGTTTCATGCCACGCCCTGGTGGTCAGCACATGTCATAGTGAGCAGTTGAACTCCCGGTCTTCCAGTCCACCTCTCAGTCAAATGACTGCCCAAGGGGACAATTTGCAAATTAGGCTTTTATTATATAGGATATGTAAGGGATAGGTAATGTTTTTGTGCTTTTGTCTACCATGCCAGGTCCTCATGTCATGGGCCTCTTCTTTGTAGAAGGTAGCTACAATTTGAAATTGTTGACATTCAGAATAATTTCATGTGTCGCAGTTCAGCATTAGGACTATCTATAACAATAAAAGCATAATATGCTAATTAGACCGGTGTCCTTCCTGATGAACTTCCAGTCGAAGCTCGGGCTGCAAGGGAAGCCGGGACCCTGGATGCCAGAGAGGAGCTGGTGCTGGCAGCCAGGTGAAGGAAGGCCTACTTTTGCATGAATTTCATGTGTTGAGCCTCTAGTGTATATATAAAGCTGAATAGCGCTACATACTTACAACTGTATGTGTGTGTGTGTAGATTACATTCTTCTGTGAATCTTGAGGTAGGCAGAATGTGCTCTGGAATTATTTTGGATTTTGCTTTTGACTATAGGCTTTGTAATCTTAATCTGATTATTTCACCTACATAAACTCCTGAGGTAGTTTATTATTTCCTGAGGAAGTGAACTAATGAAGTCATAACCTACCATTTGGGATTGGTTGCCATTCTTGGGATAGATTATTGTAGACAGAATACTTACTGCTTGAGAATTAAATAGCTAATATTATGATACAAATTTGTCATTTTAAAAAAGTTGGAGATGTATTGCCTGTAAGTAAGTTTATTGTAATTATAATCACTTAATGAATGTTTTAATGATATTTGAAAATAGGATTTTGAAAGTTGGCTAGCATTTACTTATTTATTTAATTTTTTGGAGAATTTTTATACGAGTTTATTTGAGCCAAACTTGCAAGATATGCTGGGGAATGAGATCTCAAATGCTCCTAAAAGTTGGCTCGCATTTACACAGAAGTATTTCAAGGAGAAATTAGGTTCAAAAGTGGCATAAAATTCTGATTAAAAAGTCATAATTTTTCTTAATGACAAAATATTAAATTTATGTTTAAATTCATTTTGAATAAATATATTATCTGAGAAGAGTGATTTGGTTTCTGGAAAGTACTGAGAAAGGGAAATATTTTCAGTGCAATTAACCCAAAGTATATGCATGAAGAATCTTATAAATCCATGTGACCATGTATTAAGAGCTGCGAATTGAGTAAAATGCAGCTTGCCTTTGGTTTTATTAATTTCCCAGCCTTGTGCGCCCTCTGGTGTTTAACTTATTGCTAAGACTGTGCTACATTATATGGCTTTCCGTAGTTTGATGGGTTGGGTAAGTAGCTGTACATTTCTTAAGAGATTAAAAATTTTTAAGTATAATGATAAATATTATAAGGGGAAAGGATGTTAAGTGCTCCCCTGGTTCTGTTCTCTACATTTGCTTTAACATATTCCACATAAAATTTTATTACATTTAAATAATTGAGGTATATGTCCCTGAACATAATTTTATGTGCACAGAGATTAAGAAAATTTAATTATACTATCTTTTTTATTTGAAGGTTCTGTGGCTGTTGTAAGCTATGTTGAGTTATGAAGCTAGTAAGTGCTTGGCACACTGTGGGCTCTCAGTAAATATTTGTTGAAAGGAAGAGTGGAAGTGTTATAACTGACTACTTGTATTTTCATATTGACGGAAAGAATTGAAATTAGTTGGATAATTTCCAACATGATATATTCTGAAAGAGAGTTTATTACTGTGGCTCCAAAGACACCTAAGAACAAGTGCTTTTTGATCTTTGGGTGAGTATTTAATTGAAGTAGGACCTTTATATGTAATAGCACTTAGAACTATATTAACATCTCAAACAACCACCTTCTAATTTTCGTGGAACTAGCCCCTCCCTCCCCTCTTATCTGACACCTGATGGATTGAATGACTTTTGATTGATTTTGTGGATCCCATTAGAATCAGACCAACTTTGGTGCAGATTTATGAGTCATTGTACTAAGATGATTATAGAAGTTTAGCAAATAGTGTCATGATCAAAGCATTTCTTTCAAATGGGGAATTAAACACCTGTTTATAAAGAGCTCGTTTCCAAAGGTTCAGACTTTGAGAATGCTTTACCTGCCTACTAGATGATAAAACCCTCTTACATTTGATTTGGATAGGCAACTGTAGGCGAAATTATACAATTTAAAGATTGAGCTAAAGGACTGTACATGGCTTTTTAAAATTATATTCTCACTGCTTACCTTTTAAAGACTGAGATGTAGGATTCTTCAGGTAAATCCCACATAGCTCTGTAATACCAGAGAAGGAGCTTTGTTCTTGGTTTTAGCATTAATTTGTCCTGTATGAAATCTTGCCTGTGCTTATGCCCTTGTAATTTTCATTGAAGAAGCATTTCACTGATAGTATTGCAGCCCACCAAATCACTAATTCAAAGGGAAATTAATTTTGGAAAAAGTTACCTCTCTAGTATATTTTTGTAAAGATTTTTTTCTCTGTATCACAAGGGATATCTGGTCTCCCTTTATTTAAAAAATATATTTTATTGATATTTTTACAGAGAGGAAGAGAGAGCGATAGAGAGTTAGAAACATAGATGAGAGAGAAACATCGATCAGCTGCCTCCTGCACACTCCTTCTGGGGATGTGCCGCAACCAAGGTACATGCCTCTGACTGGAACTGAACCCGGGACCTTTCATTCCGCAGGCTGATGCTCTATCCATCGAGCCAAACCAGCTAGAGCTATCTGTTCCCTTTTGTTCTTGTAATATGTAGCATGTAGATTTATATTCTGACCCCCTTTTAACTTTGATCTCACCATTAGCAGATTTAAGAGAATTCATTTTCTATGTAGCAAATGTGTAGAGGATTTCTGCTATCTCATCATATTCAGGAAACAAATTACTTGACAAATGTTTAGTAAATAGTAATTATATGCAGGAGACTATGTGGATTATTCCTTAGTTATAAGTACTACAGTTGTTTGGATTTATCTTTAGAAAATTTACATATATGTACAAGTATTTGCAACTTTCAAATGTGTTTACATTTATTATTTCACTTTTTCCCTTGTTTCTACCCTTTGAAGTCAGCATGGTAGGCATTTTTACGATGTCTTTTACAGATGAAGAAAACAGCTCTGAATGGTTTGTGACTTGACTAAATGAATTGGTGTATGTAGAAATTCCTCATGAAATAAAGGCTAAAATATGAGAATTTTATTATTTATTAGGCTATTTTCAAAGTGAGTCCAATATTCATTCTTTCTATGTACCAAGTATCTTTCCATATACATAGGTCATGTCATATTGGTTAGTTGCTGCTCTACTACTGGCCAGTAACCCTGTTGGTTTGTAATAATTTTGTTAGTATGTATGGTGGATTGGGAATAGTGTAGTGTGTACTATAATATAATTTTCAGTCATTTATTCTGTATTTTTTATTACATATTGGAGGCAAGGCTTGGCCATTCTACTATCCACCTTTTGGTTAAGGATGAAATTATTTAAACAACAACCCCCCCCCTCCCCCTGGCCAACTATCTAAAGTACCAACTCAATATATATTTATGTATAAATGTATATCAGCGGTTCTCAACCTTTTTAATGCCATAACCCTTTAATACAGTTCCTCATGTTGTGGTGACTCCCAATCATAAAATTATTTTCATTGCTACTTCATAACTGTAATTTTGCTACTGTTATGAATTGTAATGTAAATATCTGTGTTTTCCTGCTAGCAGTTGCAACCCACAGGTTGAGAACTGCTGCTGTAGAGCAATGAAAATAATTTTATGGTTGGGGGTCACCACAACATGAGGAACTGTATTAAAGGGTTACAGCATTAAAAAGGTTGAGAACCACTGGTATATATGTACATCTCTATATATAAAAGGCTAATATGTCCCCTTGGGAGTTCTACTGGGAGACCAGGAGTTTGGTCACTTGCTGTGACATGCACTGACCACTAGGGGGTGGCGCAGAATGAAGGAAGGCCCTGATCACTGGCTAGGCCTAGGGACCCTACCTGTGCATTAATTTTGTGCACCAGGCCTCTAGTACATACACACACACACACACACACACACACACACACACACAAACACACACACACAGTTTCTTTTATAGGGACTTGTGTAATACCTTATCTGTTAAAAAACAGGGAGTGATAGAAAAATGTAATATCTGTTAAAAAAATAGGGAGTAACAGGAAAAAAGTAGAATGGTAGCTGTTAAGGATCGGAGGAAACAGGGAATTGTTCTCTAGGTGTAGAATTTCAGTTTTGCGGGTTGTAAAAGTCCTGGAGACCCATTGCACAACAAAGTAAATAACACTACTGAACTGTACACTTAAAATTAGCTAGGATGAAACTCTTACGGGTTTTAAAATCTGTTATTAATTTTTTTGTTTGAAGCCCTGACCGATGGCTCAGTTGGTGAGAGCATCGTTCTGATGTGCCACGATTGCAGGTTTGGTCTCAGGTCAGGGCACATATAAAAAACGACCAGTGAATGCATACACAAGTGGAACTTCACATCGATGTCCCTGCCCCCCCTCAAAATCAGTAAAAATTAAACAATTTTCAATTTTATTATAAAAAACATTAAAATGGTAGAGAATACAAAGCTTAATACATCAGATGTTCAGAAACCTGCTCCTAGAATGAGCAAGTGATAATTTCTCTGCAATGACTATTTGCGGTGATTAACTGAAGCTTGCTATTAGCTTGGAGGTTTCTGCAGCACCTGTATCATCTCGGGTGAAATATAAAACCTGCCCTGAAGTTTTAGGCTGTTGCTGTATTTTGTTCAGATAATATGGTGAGAAAAGTATTTTTGCTTTTAAACCTGTCACTTTTTTTTTTTCATTCTGGTCTCTCTGGTAATATGAAAAGATTTATTATATTTAATGACATTTCCATACTGTTACTCAGGAACCTCTTCTCCAGATGTCTGTCTGGCACTCATCATGAGCTGTATCAGGAGATACCTCAGGCTTTGTGAAATTAATAAGTGGTTAGTTAAGGTCCTAGCATAGTCATATGTAATATAGAGTGGTTTATGCAGCAGCCCTTCAGTTTCTTCCAATAATGACTGTCAAAATCTAATTATTCCAACTTATATTAAAATGTTAGTAGACATTTCTATTTTACATTTTAGTCTGAAGATTTAATTATAAAATAACTTCACTAAAAAGAATTTAATTAAAACAGAAAGGTTCCCAAACCAATAGCATAGTAATTTTCCTTTCTCAGTATTAAGTTTCCTTTGAGTGCTACGTACTATGCAAATATAGCAATTTAAATCGGCAAATACTTATTATGTAACCTTAAAAAACTTCCCATCTCACTTACTGTAAAATTCTTATCATGGTCCAAGAAAACCCTGATGTGGCCCGTGCCTGTCTCTTTGATTTCATCTTTCATTCACTCACTCACTCACTCACTCACTCACTCACATTACTCTACCCAGTCTTTTTTCCCCTCCTTTTCCTCAATTATTTGCTTTTCTTATACACGTTGGGCCCCCTGAAATTGTCTAATTGTCTTTTCCACAAATATTTATTCTGGGTTCTTTCTTGTATTCAAATATCAGCTTAAATATCACTGCCTAATATGTAAGTACTTAACCATCTGTAGTCATATTGCCCTACTTTAATTTTGCCATGGCTTTTCTTTCTCCCTGATAGTTTGTTTTCAGTGTTCTTTGTGGTTGGTGGTCATCTGCTTAGCCTCCGTGAGAAGAGGGGGAGGATCTTTTTTTAAAAAAATATATATTTTATTGATTTTTTTACAGAGAGAAAGGGAGAGGGATAGAATTAGACACATCCATGAGTGAAACATCGAGCAGCTGCCTCCTGCACAGTCCCTCCCAGGGATGTGCCTGCAAACATGATACATGCCTCTGACCGGAATTGAACCTGGGACCCTTCAGTCCGCAGCTTGACACTCTATCCACTGAGACGGATAGGGAGAGGAGGAGGATGTGGGTTTTCTTTTTCACCACTGTATCCCCTGTGCTCAGATCCCTGCCTGCCTTACTTATAGGAAATGCTTAATAGTTGAACCAATGACTAAATGATTCATTTGTCTTGCTTTGTGCTAGACACTGTGCCAAGTCCTTTGGAGGTACAGTGTTTAGCCACAGAGATGGACAGTTAAATAACTATAGTATAAAATGTCAAGTCTTATGGAGGGATGTGTAAAATCCTATGGGGCCTCAGATAAAAGAGTAACTCATTTCTCTTAGAGGTAGGTCAGGGGGTATTAGAGATGAATTAATGTATTAATGCTTCCTGTTTCACATGAAACCATTCTGCAGCACTTTGCTGATTACTTACTGACTAGTTCTTGAATTTCTAATACTTCATGTAGCCTTGCTGTTTACTTTTCTGTAAAAAAAATGGTAGTTATATTGACCTCAAGAATGCTGTAAAGATTAATTATTTAATGTTGGCTAAGTGCTTTGACAATGCTAAATACTATGTAGTCCTGATGTTCTTAATCATATTAACAGCCACTTTCTATAATTAAGTTTTATTATCTAGTTTGTCCCTGATTATTCAGATAGAAACAAATAAATATGACACTTTAAAATACATTATTTAGGAAAGGCCTACTCGGTCTTTTTTGCATTTTTTTTTTTGTAGAAAATAATATCTATAATTTCTATCTACACCAGTGATTTTCATAAGAGTAGTAATATACTGTAACCTCCAGGGGGCAGTAGTATACCAAAAAGATTGTGTCCTCTGGCAAGCTTATTAAACAGCAGTGCGAGTCTGTTAGTGCTTAGCGACTTGATTTGACGTGCAGACACTTCCCTTCTCCTCGATGAAATGCTGAAGGTTTGAACAGATATTTTAACTTTCCTTTTCCCATAGTATTGTCTTCTCTTGTGTTTAAGAGTTTTTCTTCTTCAAAGAAAGGGTTCTATCTATTTCAGGTCTTGGAGTGAAATGATATTTAGGAATTGTTATATATGTATGTAGGGGTACCTACATTATATTGTATTGTACTATCCTATGCTATGTTGTAGATTTTTTTCTAAAAGTAATGAAAAGATTGGAAAATTAGTAAGTTGAATCTTACTTTACATTTATTTTGGCGATGAGTTTCACCCTTTGTTTCTGCTGAAAGTACGATGAGATAAGATACACTTAAATCCTCACAGTGGCTTGCTGCTTCAGTGATTCTCAATTTATGGCAATTTTTCCCCAGGTCTCAGAGAGCTTCATGTTTCATTATCTAATTAAAGAGTTTTACTTCAGAGAGTTAGGGTTAGCCATCTTCACAGAGACTAGGTAAGTGGCCATCAAAAAGAATATTATTCTCAATATTTTACCCTGCATCCCATTTATCTTTAAGGTTTTTTTGAGAAATGTTAACATACTAGCAACAGAGTTTTCTAAAGTGTGAAAAAAATTTTTTTAAAAAATTTATTGATTTTTTACAGAGAGGAAGGGAGGAGAGGGATAAAGAGTTAGAAACATCGATAAACATCGATCAGCTCCCTCCTGCACACCCCCTACTGGGGATGTGCCTACAACCGAGGTACATGCCCTTGACTGGAATCGAACCCAGGCCCTTTCAGTTTGCAGTCTGACGCTCTATCCACTGAGCCAAACCGGTTTTGGCTACAGTGTGAACATTTTAAAGATTTTTAATAGTGAAGCAGTTCGACATTTATAGGTTCTTTTTGGGGCCCCTTCTGTTTGCTCCTAGAATACCCAACCCTTATCCCTACACTAAGTACTGACTTGTCACACTGTGTTATAACTGACAGTTTTGTCTGTATCCCTACATTGTGAGCTTCTTGAGGGTAAGGAATTTGTCTTGTTCACTTATGTGCTCTAGGCCCAGTTTGGTGCCTGCCACATAGTAAGTGCTCAACAAATACTGTAAACAAATGCTGGTGAGTTGAAAATCTGATGGCAGATTTTGCCATCAACTGAGATGGAGAAGGTTATGTATCCTTGGAATTAGATTAGGAAGATCAGGAATTCGGTTTTGGACATGTTAAGTTTGAGATACCTAAAAGACATCCAAATGAAATGTTGAGTAGGCAGTGAAATATATGTCTGGAGTTTTAGAGAGAGGTATGAATTGGAGATGTAAATTTGTATTTAAAACTATAATACTGCAATTACTGAGGGGACGGACATAGAAAAGAGAAGAGGTCTGAGGACTGAATCTGGAGGTGGTCTGCCATTCAGGTCAGGGAGAAGACGTACCACAAGCCAAGGAGGCTGGAGTAATGAGTGACGCAGAATTAAACAAGAGTGTGGCAACCTGGAAGCCAGAGCATACCTCATTGGGCCAATTATCACTGGGCATGAGTATAATCAGAATATGAAAATGTATATACCAAAAGATGCTTTGTGACTGTATTGTTTCTGAAAGTAGTGGGCTTATTTTTTTTGTAATCTTTACCCAAGGATATTTTCTCCATTGATGGGATAGGGAGAGGCACATAGAGAGAAACATCAATGTGAGAGAGACACACCAATTGGTTGCCTCTTGCACGCGCCCTGACCAGGGCAGGGGATCGAGCCTACAGCCAAGATATGTGCCCTTTTCCCAAATTGAACCCGAGATCCTTCACTCTACGGGCTAACGTTTTAACCAGTGAGCAAAACTGGCCAGGGCTGGGTTTATTTTAAGTGGGTGTGGAAGTCGTGATAGCATTCTATTAATATTCTTTAATTGAAAATGAAAACAGATCACAATTTTTATAATTGTTTTGGAAAGGATCATTGATTCTGCTAATTTATCGCATAAGCAAATGTTTTCCATAATTGCTGGAGATTTTAGGGGTTCTTGCAGATTTGTTCTGAATTTTTCACGGGGAAGATTACTGAGGCCCCCTGTGAGATTTAGAAATGAAAGATGCTCATGAGATCAAATAGGAAGTTATGGGAACATTTTCAAGTTCCCTTTTATTTTTATAATTCAGTTAGGGATAATTTCCGTATTAGTCAGCCTAGATAGAGAATGTTCTCAGATCACATAAAGTCCTATTGGACAGTGCTGATCGAATTCAGTATATCTGTAAAAAAGGAAGACAGAGTGGCAGACTGGCAGGCTTGTGCCAGGGAAGCAGAGTGATGGTGCTAGAGGCCTCATACTGTGAACCTGCAGAGTCAGGGCTCCTGAGAAGAAGAGCTGCGTGGAATGAGGGCACTGTCTTTGGGGAGGTCAGCAGGACTGAGTGCCAGGAGGGGCAGGCGCTGCTCTGGCCATTATGCTGGACTCTGGAGGAAGAATGAAAGGAATCGCATGGATTAAATGAAAGAAAGAAATGGAAAACTGCTGGAAATGGTGCTTTTTTGCTTTCAGCATTTATCACTGAAAATAAAAATGGGGTGTATTTTTGTTAAGAGAAAAACCAAGTGCTTGAGAAACAGTTTCGTGGAATTTTAATCTTTTGGTAAATGAAACCTCAAACCTGAAATTCATCCATTGGCTCTTTTTGGGCTTAAATGAATTTTGCAAGGATATAATGCAAACCTGAGCTGAAAGAAACAGTTTTATACTCATATTTTAATAGTCATCTCTAGTCTTTTAGATTTATTTTCTATTCAGCTCCTAGTCAAGAATGCTGTGACTGATTTACTCCCATCTGTATAAGTTAATAATGTGATTTATTTAAAGCTCTTGGATATTAATGTTTTAAGTTCCTGAACTTCCACAAGACAAGGCCCATACTGAAGTAGGCAGCTGTAAAATGCAGATGCTGACAAACAGAAAAACAAAGAGATTCTCACAAGGAATTATGGGTATTTAGTGTAACTCTTTAGTTCACAGTTCAGTAAAACCATGTTGTTCCCATAGTACTGCATTCTGGATTAATATGCTGCTGTTTTGCACAGCTAGACATTTTGAGGATGAAAGAAGTGTTACATTTGCCATCTTCCCGTTTTGCATGTTAACATCCAAACCTCAAAAGGCAGAAATTCTGTCCCAGCACAATTTTATCCTTTTGAATTATTTTGTACACATCTGTAATTTTACTGAATTATTGATGAGGAAACCCCAGTTTTTATTTTCTCATGCTTGTGAAAGTGAAAATGGATCACAGATGAAACTTTTATTTACACTTGCTCCTTCTCTCTATGTCCTTTAAGAAATGGTTTTGTAAACTAAGACGGAAATGGGACGGAGGAAGAAAGCGAGAGGAGGTGGCTGCCTTGCATGGGTGGATAACGGGGCAGTCGCTGAGGTCACTAGGCAACAGGCTGTGAGAAATGTAACATTTCTCATTTGTGTCGTCATGTAACTATGGAAGAACCACCAGCGAGCCTAACCTGGTATTTCTTTTTAATGAAGTCCAGCTGTTGGTCATGTGAATATTCCCTCTCCTTTGGGCATTAAGCGTGTGTTTTCTCTCTTCGTATGGCATCTTAAACGGCTACTTACCTGACACCTGAAATGTACTCAAGTCTTGTTAGGAGCCTCTGTTACGCTGGTCACTTTTCTTTATGAATCGCCACAAGTTGCATATAAAAACTTTAGAACAAAGAATGTGACTTGACCACATAAGTATTCTCCCCCCCCCCTTTTTTTTTTATGAATAGAGCTCTTGTTTTTAATTTGATGAGCAGGGAACTTTCCAACTCTAACCCTTTCTTTACAATCTGTCTTTAATTTGTGAAAAAGATGCATTCCAATTTTTCAGACATAAAACTGTTTAATGGACTTTTTTTGGATTCACTAGTTCTCTAGTCATATTAGGTTATCCTGAAATTCAGCATATGCCGTTTCATGGATTTCAATCTCCTTTTCTCATTTTCACATTGACGTTACTCTTTGATATTAAAAAAATAATTAGATGGCGTTTCACCTTAGTCCTCCTTAAATAATGCTCTTAGGCTGTTTTTATGGTGCTGTTACCAAACTGGTCTTCCCTGAAATAAATATTAAGGCATTTTCAACATCTTGGATCATTTAGTTCATTTCACTTACCTTCTGTGAGACATATTCTAAGTGTATTTTTGCTGCTCTGTGTTTAAGCGTGGGACTTTTTATTCTGTATCTTCTGGTGGCATTAAAAAAACAAATACCTTTTTCCTATGGGATCTTTCCCCTGTCATCTCTTAATGTTGTAGCAAATATTTGAGACACACTAATCCCAACACTGGACAGAGCTTGGTAATTAATCACCCTAATATATTCAGATAAAATAAACCTAAAAACCTGTATAGTAATAATCTATTCTTAGCTAAGTAAACTGAGTAGTAATTACAGGTATGAATATTTGGTTTATAGGCCACAAAATTATTACAATAATATCACTTTGTTTAAAAAAATGAACCACTTAATATTATTTTGAGATAAAAACACTGTGCCTGCCAAAGTATTCTCAATAATATACCCAGTCAAAACTTTATAAGCCCTTAACACTGTTTTATGTCTTGTATCAGATACTTGAGATGCCATATATATATATTAGTGGGTTGTTTAAAATGCATTATCCCTTCTAATAAGAGGGAAAATGGAAATTGTGCCAGGCTGGGGGACCTGAGGCCTTCCCTCCCATCTCCACCCCCACTACCCTGGCGCCAGGCCAGGGAACCTGAGGCTGCGCCCCCCACCATGCGGGGCTTGATGGGGAACCTCAGGCCACACCTCCCTCCAGCCCCAGGTCTGGGGGAACCTGAGGTCGCACCCCTGGGGGCTGGCCCAGTCTGAATTTAGCCCAATGGGTCTGGGTCTCGCATGCGATTTCGAGGCACACATGGGTGGTTAGGGACTTGACTCTGGTTCCTGTGGTGAGTCCCAGACTCTGACAGGAGGAAGATTTTCATATACAGTTTTCTAATTTTCTTTCATCTCATACTTCTATTAGAGAGAAAGGGCAAATAGCAATATTAAAATATTTCCTCTAATTCTCTTTTATGTGCACAAATTTAGTGCACTGGATCACTAGTCTAATAAGATTATGTCAAGTAACATAGATACATAGGAAAATAACCATGTGACAGGAAGAAATGTTCTTACGTGATATGTGTAGAAAAAAATAATTCTATTAGTGGTATCCTGCTCCTACCAGTTGAAATCTCAAATTGTATGTTTGTGTTTAAAAATTACTCATTTTCTTAGCCCTAGCTGGTTTGGTTTAGTGGATAGAGCATCAGCCTGGGGACCCTAAGGTACGTGCCCTTGCACAAGCTAAGGACCTAGCAATTATCCTCCTCCTCTCAAAATCCCACCAAGTCCTCAGCAAATTCCATGGACTCCGGGAAGGTAGTGGTGCGCAAAGTGCAGGTGGCTGGGGAGGAGCCCGTGCCACTTGGTAAGCTCACTGAGCGATGCTCCTGCTGTGGGAGTGCAGTGACCACCAGGGGCAACTCCTGTGTTGAGCATCTGCCCCCTGGTGGTCAGTGCTCTTCATAGCAACCAGCTGACTTATCGTTCGGTCGTCTGGTCGTAATGGTTGCTTAGGCTTTTATATAGATAGATAGATGGTGGGAAACCATTGGAAAGTGTGGGGGGAGGACATTGTGATTTATGTTTTGAAAAGGTCACTTTGGCTGCTGGTAAACAATAGAAATTGAGCAGGAAAACCAATTAGGAGACTGTTGCCACAATCTAGGAAAAAATGACCTGGACAGGGTGGTAGCTGTTCAAATGGTGAACAAAGTTGGATTTATTTTGCAGAGAGAGTCCATAAAATTTGCTGAGGACTTTGTGGGCTTTTGAGAGAAAAGATGGTAATTGCTAGGTCCTTGGCTTGTGCAAGTGGATGACTGCTAATACCAATTCTAAGATGGGAAGAACTAAAGGAGAAATCGATATTTGTTGTAAGGGAATAGTATAAATCTATTAAATATTAAATCTGTATTAAATATTAAATTTGAGATTCATTTTAGACATTCAGCTGGAGATGATCAGTTGGTATCTTGACCCATGGGAGAGCTCAGAGATTAAGCTATAAATTTGGGATTCATTAGGACATACATGGTAACGAAAGCTATGATTATACTTGATGAGGTCTTGAGAGAATTTGTATATACAGAAGAGAGAAGGTTTGAAAACTGAGCCCTGTGGCACTTCCACATTTAGGAAGTGGGAGGAGGAAGGCAATGAGCAAAGGAGAGGAGGAGCCATTATGGTAGAAAAAACTGGAGAATCTGATATTCTAGAAATTAAGTGAAAAAGGGATTGATCAGTCTTGAACAAAGACCATTTGGGCCAAAGATGTACAGTATGGATGATGGACTACACAGAAGCAAGATGAGAAGTTCAGAAATAGAATTCTGTTGCACTTAACTAGAGAAGAAATGATAAATAGTGCTTTAGACTATGGCAGAGGCAACTGGGATGGAGAGGCATTGGCAAATTCAGGAGGAAGAAGTAACCAACTTGGTAATGGGAGGGGGTGAGTGTTATGAGTCTTAGTTATATTTTAAAAGATTGAACTTTAAAAACAAAAGTATCTAAACAATCAAACGAGAAAAATGCATTCCTGACAGAAGCAGGGCATGGAAGCTTGATTAATTGTTCACAATGTTGGTTACAGAGAATATACATTTCAGTTACAGTTATTCCTGAACACTGAGTTATTTGAATAGGTATGTAGAATTTTTGTGATTGCTGAAATGACCTAAAACAGTTTCTTCTTTAAAGACCTGTGGTTTCAATAAGGAATAATGAAAGCATTCTAATGTAGATAAACCTTACTGACATTTTATACTTTTGCAGGGAAATCAGGTCGTAAGCTGCTTTGGCTAAAATTTAAAAATGAATTGTAGTCCTAATTCTGTCATTATGGCTTTCTGTAACTAAGAAGTTCTTCAAAAGAATTTACTGTCTACTTGCGTAAAATGTCAATAATATCATTTACCTCTTTTTTACAGGAATGGAGTGAACATTAACTTTTGGAAATGGAAAAATGTCAGCTGTTAAAATTGTTATATCTTATTAGTAGAAAATATCTTTTCACTGAACAACTGTAGAGAAGATAGTTATTGATCTTAAGAATTTATCACACACTTCATTGCACTAAAAATATTGGGAGATCAATGGGCAGATCTTATTTGTGAGCAAAAGTAACTTCAAAACTGCCTTATTAAATACAGAAGTGTGGAGATTTGAGGGTATAATAGAATCATTTATAGTTGCGTTATGTAAAATTACTTTCTTTAGGTTGAAGAAAAGGATTAAAGGCCATGATTTCTACAGTTATTTTTCTCTTCCAATTGGCAGATCAAGCATGTATTTTGTTTTACAAAGGTGTTCATTGTAATAAGCAGATAACCACATAACCTTCCTTTGAAAAAGGATCTGAACTACAAAATATCCTTATCATGTATTTTTAAATTTGAATGTGTTCTTGTTAAATTAATTGGTGAATGTTTGATTAGTTACATATTAACTTTATACTAGACTCTGTGATAAGTACAACAGAATTAAGATAGGCTATTCTTTTGGTTTTTAAGTCTAGCAGGGGTGGTTGAGCATGGACCTGTGAACCATGAGGTCATGGTTTGATTCTCAGTCAGGGCACATGCCCAGATTTCATGGGCTCAGTCTCCAGTGAAGGGTGAGCAGAAGGCAGCCAATAAGTAATTCTCATCATTGATGTTCTCTCTCTCCCTCTCCTTTCCTTTCTGAAATCCATAAAAATATATTAAAAACTAAACAAAAAACAAAAAATCTAAATCTTATGAGGATAGGACCATTTGTTTTTATCTTTATATTCTTGGTAGCTAGCACAGGGCCCATCAATAGAAGACACTTACTAAAGGTTAAATGAATGAAGAGATGCATGAGAAGGGCTTTGATGGTTGCCCTCCAGAAACATAGAGCCCTTAGGTAGATAAGATGCTTATACAGAAAACCGGACTAAACAATAGACAATATTATTGTGCTAAATGAATATAATGTACAAGTAGTGTAATTTGAAGGAAATACTGAAACATTTTCCAAACATGGCATTTGGCATGCTTTTAGGATTTATAGTTCCAAGGTCAGGTGAAGTCTTGAAGAAAGTGGGACGTGAACAAATTCTAAGTGATTGGTAGGATTTGGGTCTGGATTTGGGAGGCATCTTAGATGAGGAGAACAACATGACTGATACGGGCATGAGAAAACATGTTTATGGGCCAGGAAGAAAAAGGACCTTAATTGGAAAACTTAAACTGTAATAAGATTGCGTTGGTAGGTGGTGCTTAGACAGAAGAGTTTAGATTCCCAAATTGTAATTTTGTTGTTTATACCAGCACTGATCTGGGTGCTTCTAGCCATATCCATCTGCCACTAGGCGGCATGGTACCCTGCCTCTCAGCTATCTGCTCAGATGGTTTGACAGATGCAGAGGTGGCAAGAATTGGTGCTGTTGGTATCAGTAAACCTGCCCTCTGTGAAAGCTGCCAAGTCAGCCTGATTTTAAGCTTTATGCCTAATGATTCATGGGGATGTTAAATAAAAAAAAGGAACTTTAAATGGTGTGGGATAGGCTAGGCTTGCCTTCTTATTTAGAGGTTACCATTGCAGCTATCTCTACTCACTCCACACCCTACTTCCTCAACCCCCTGCGATGCCAGAATCAATTGATGACACATTAGCCCACTGATAAAACATGCCTGTAGAGAAGGGACCATGCTCAGCTTACCACGAATGCGTTTCCCAGTCTTTTCCTTAAGGCCAGGATTTAATGGAAAAGTAGGCAGAAAGGGAGCAAAACAGTCTGGAGGGCAGAGGAAGGGGCTTGAAGAACTAAAGGCAAATTTCACCCATATTACACTTTTGCTCAGAGCTTCACCTGGAGATAATTACAGATTGGTTTAATATTATCGTGGATGCTTGTACTAGTATATTAGGATTAAATTTAGTGATTGAATACAACTGTACACTAGGGACTGGTGATGAGAATAATTGAGTTCTTAATTCTACCCTTGCCTGTTAATTAGCTATGTGATTTTCAAACAAAATAGTTTTTTTTTCTTTTTTTTAAGAAAAAAAAATGTTGATTTCAGAGAGTAAGGGAGGGAGAGAGAGAGCAACATCAATGATGAGAGAGAATAATTATCAGTTGCCTCCTGCATGCCCCACACTGGGAATCGAGCCTGCAACCTCGGCATGTGCCCTGACCGGGAATCAAACCTGGGGCCTCTTGGTTCATAGGTTGACGCTCAACCATGGAGCCACACCAGCCGGGCTATTTTCTTTCTTGAGAAGAGATTACAAGAACCAAGTGAAATAACCTTTGAGTTCTCTTTGAGTCCTAAAATTTTGTGAATCTCTGTGAGCAATGGAATAACAATAGCTTTCAGTGAAGTTCATGGATATATATAATAAACCCTTAACAATTGCAACTTGGTTAAAAATAATTAAGGGACGTATTTATGTTTTGAATAGAGTTAAGCTGACAGATGTTCACAGGGCATATACTTTCTCTTTTATAAGCTAGAAGTATCTTTGCTATACTCAACAGTTCTTGGTTAGCTTTATTGTATGTTATTTTGATTATACAGTATATTTAAAAACTATACAATTTATATGAGCTTCTCCAGGGACAAGCATTGTTGATTGATTTGAGTTCCTCAGTAGATTTTATAAAAAACATATTTTTTATTGATTTCAAAGAAGAAGGGAGAGAGAGAGACAGAAACATCAATGATGAGAGAGGATCATTGATTGACTGCCTCCTGCACCCCCCCACCGGGGACTGAGCATGCAACCTGGCATGTGCACTTGACCGGAATCAAACCTGGAAGCTTGCAGTCCGCAGGCTGAAGCTCTATCCACTGAGCCAAACCAGCTGGGCCTCAGTAGTTTTTATTTAGTAGAAGTAGAATTAGACTGTAAATGCTTCATCATTGAGATATAGTAACAATTCAATATGAAATACACCTTTCAACAGACACCCATTTAAAAGAATAATCGGATTTGGTAGAGCCTCCAGAATTGGAGAATAGGTCTGGGATGGCTAATCGAGCTTACTGATCATGTCTCTGTTTGGACCCCTATTTTAGGAGGGGACTAATGACCGGAAGCACAAGGCCAGACTTACTAATTCTTTATGCTGGAGTCAGCCTCTCCCTGCCCCAGAGCAGAGTTCAGTCCCCAGATTGGTTTGGGGGTTGGGTTACCTTGTCCTTCCAAGGTGATCTGGGACTAATCTGGGTCCCTTATGGTGACCACAAATTGTACTTTCCTTCTGCAGTTTTGTATCAGGGACATGGCCATGGAGGTAGATGGAAGAAAATCCAATGTCCCTTGGTTGGGCATTTGCCCTTTGTTAGACATTATTTAGGTAAATAACTAGTAATTTAGAATTATGTGACATAAAAGAATTCCAGAAGAGAGTAGTAGTGTTAGGTGATTAGAATTAAAGACTTATAATTTTTATATGTAGTATTCCTGATAGAATGATTAAGTGTTAAAAAAAATTATGATTAAAGATGTTCTCATTTAAACACTGGCTAAAGATTAAATAATTTTAACTGTTTATCCACTGTTAAAACACATATTTTTAAAGAATGGTGTGCATTAAGCTAACTATGAATGAATTTCTCAATCTTTTCCTAAGACCAGGATTGAATACAGAGTTGGGTATAGAACATAAACTCTGTTTTGGCACAGTTGAATTTTTTGGCTAGTGAGAATGACATATCTCTAGAATTGTTTTATGACAGTTTTAAAAAACATGCTTCAGCATTAAAGTGTCCTTAAGAATATTGCATTATATCATGAGAGTCTGACTGTGGAAGAATGCAAGTGTATTACAGTGAATAAATTTTTTATGACTACAGCCAATGGATGTTAAATAAAAAATGATAGCTTCTTGGATTTGGTTGCATTGTCAAGTTGTGACTCAAAAAATACTAGATTCATAGACTGGGGGTAGAGATAATAGGACACTTGGAGAGGCAGCAAATGTTTTGCATACTTTATAAGAGAGATGAGAATCTTGAGTGTAGTTTTGCATCATTTATTAATGGTAGAGCCACTTAGTTGAAAGGAATGAAGAGTAGAGTCTTACTATTGTATCTTCATTTGCTCAGCTGGTGTTAAGGAGGATGATTGGTTATTAAATTAATCTTTGGCTTCATTTTGTGGGGGACACTTATTTGGCAGTCATCCCCCCAGAGATAGAGGTAGGGACAGACAGATAGAGAGATCTGCCTTAAGAAATCACTTTATTGAAGTATAATTTACATATATTAAATATATCCATTTTAAGTGTATAGTTCAATGAATCTAAAAAATATATAAATTCTGTGTAATCAGATATATATCTTGACTCTCCTGTCAAGATACAGAAAATTTCCATGACTCGAGAAAGTTCTCTGGGCCTCTTCCTAGTCAGTTCATACCTGTGTCTCCACCCAAGAAAAACTCTGAACTCCTCATCACCACCACTCATCAGATTTCTACTTTCTAGAATTTCATATGTATAGAATCATAAAGGATGGACTCTTATGTTTGGCTTCCTGGCTCAGCATATTGTTTTTGAGATTCATCCATCTTATATCAATAATTCATTCCTTTCTATCGCTCAATAGTATTCTGTTGTAGTGTTCTAGATATACTGTGATTTAATTATTCATTCACTTGCTAATGGACCTTTGTGCTAGTTTGACCTATGTACAAGTCTCTATATGTACATAGTAAGTTTATGTATAACCTTATTTTTTAATATTTTCAGAGAAGAAGGAAGAAGGAGAGAGAGATACAAACATCAATGATGAGAGAGAATCACTGATTGGTTGCCTCCTGCATGCTCCCAAGTGGGGATCGAGGCAGCAACCTGGGCATGTGCCCTGACTGGGAATGGAACCATGACCTTCTGGTTCATAGGTTGACGCTCAACCACTGAACCACATGGACCTGGACTGTAGTGCCACCAGATGTCCACCAGATAGTGACACTGATCTGTGCAGCAGTCAGAAAAAAAAACAAAAAACAACAGAGCTGCTTCCTCCTCTAATGGTCCTCTAGTGCCCTCTACTGAGAAAGCTCAATATCATGGTGACTGGAAAGGAGAATTCCATGCATTGTTGCAGAGCCGCTATTGAAGGGTGAATTTAGAGCTTAGAGACAGTAAATTAATAACAGACAAATTCATCCTCTTAGTCCTCAGGCCAGTAGGAGTGTAGCTTTCTGTTTGAGTTCTAGCTGCCTTAGCACTGTGTGGACCGGAGTATTCTCAGACAAAAAGCCACGTACGTACAATTCTTGGCAGTTGCAGTTCTCTTCTTTCAAGGGTAGATTACTTTCTATCTTCTGCCTGATTTGGTGGTTCGTTTCCTTTAGATAATTTTTATACTTTGATCATTGTTGACAACATTTATTTTGGGAAGGTTATGTAAGCTACTCTGCCATTACTAGAAGTGGAACCTGCATTTTTCTTATGGAAAGAAAAATTTAAAGCTGTGAAAGATACTTGTTAAAATAATTATAGCTAACACATACTAATATTTACCATGTGTCAAATGAGATAAGTTACTTCAGTCTAAATACCAGGTAGTTATTATCTCTAGTACTGTTCAGAAGGAAGACATTGAAGTTGACAGAGTTCCTTATTTTACACAGATCAGACGGCAGAGCTAATAGTTGAGTGCAAATGTGTCCCACTCCACAGTGCATATCCCTTACTTACAGACATAAGAATAAGTACCACTTTGTTCATAGTGTTAGTATAAGAAGTCCAAGAAAATGTCCTTTAATTAGTGTTTTGACTTGTCCATTAGAATTCTAGTCTCTTAAGCGCAAAAATAGTATGCCATCTCATTTTTTTGTGATGAATTCTTATACACATAGAGCATAGTAGATTCTTCATAGGTATTTGCTAAATTGGATGTGTTTCAGTCTGAAAAGCCATATAAATATTTGTAAGTCCTATGTATTAAGTTATTAAATAAAAATACTTTTTGGGGTTTTAACAGGTTAGTTAATTCTTAAATACATATTTTGTTGGTTTTCAGATTTACTCTCATGTTCCCATGAAGTTTTAAGTAATATTCAGAATACAATCGCTTTTTGGCCTTTTGCTAAGATCAAGTGTAATATTCAGAATAAAAGAATGAATTTTGCATTATATTCATGGCACATGAACAGACTCCATTTGTAATACTCATGTCCTCTTTGTTTGAAACTTAATGGCATTTATTTTATTTTATATTTTTATCCATTTCAGAGAGGAAGGGAGAGGGAGAGGGAGAGAAACAGAAACATCAAGAGGAGAGAGAATAATTATTCAGCTGCCTCCTGCCTGCCCTCAGCTGTGGATCGAACTTGCAACGTGGGCATGTACCCTGACTAGGAATCAACCGGTGACCTTACGGAATTTAGATAATCTAAATATTGAAACATTTTATTTATAAAAGAAAAATGTGTTCTATTGTTAAAGTACTTACCCTTCCCCAGAGTGATCCTATTTTTAATCATTTAAAAAGATGTGAAAATGTTTATGCCTGAAAGATTTGTTCTAGAGAATAACTAACAAAAATAGAACTTTGGATTAAAAAATTTTTAATAGCAAATTTTAGTTGCAGATCATTTGAAAGATACATTAAGAATAAAGAAGTATTACAGGCTCCGGGTGGTATATCTCAATGGTTCTTACTTGCTAATTCTATTTTCTGAATCACCTGTGATTCTCATTGGTTTTTCCTCTTGCTTGTCCGCCTTGTCTTTCTTGGCATAGCTGATAAATTTCGATAGAAGGGTAGACCTTGTGTACAAAATTGGTGAGTCTACAGATACCGTTTTCTTCCAGAGAGGTTCTCTTTTCCCTCTGCTAGGCAGAGAGAGTGGGGCCTGATCATGTTAATCCGATCAGAGATGGAGCTGAGGTTGCCCTTCTAGAACTTTCAACTGAGAGCTCTGAGTGTTCCAGGACTGCTTGCCTGATGGGTTCTGAACTCTGATTTTCCTCCTCAGCTTTCTAAGACGGCTGAACCTTTTCCTGCTCTTTGAAGGCTTTCTGCTGAGCCTCTCAGTACTGCACTATTTGGCACACGTGAAAGCTGGCAGTATGTCAGGCTGAGTTCTCTACCTTTCTCTCCTCTCTGCATCTTGGCCCCTCAAGTTTCTAATTTTGTTTTACTAGTCCTAGGAGACGAGCAAAAACTCTGCTTGTTTCTGTGTTTCCAGAAGCAACCTTTTGTCTGGAGGAAAGCTTGGATGGAGGCTCAGCCTCTTGACCTTTGCCCAGAATTAGCAATGCCCTCAGGGAAAGGGGCAGCAGAATGTTCACTTCCTTTATTTCTCAAATCTGGAGTCTTGGTTTCTAGAATTCTAGTTGCTTTAGCAGCGTTGGTTCCTTTAAACAGACAGAATATATTATCTGGATTTTTGGGAATATGTATTCTTAAAGATGCAATTTTTTTTGTCTTTTTAAAAAATATATTTTTCTTGACTGCAGAGGAGAAAGAGAAACATCAATGATGAGAGAGATTCATTCATTGGCTGCCTCCTGCATGCCTCGTACTAGGATCGCGCTTGCAACCCAGGTATTGTGCCCCCTTGATCAGAATCGAACCTGGGACCCTTCAGTCTGCGGACTGAGGCTCTATCCACAGAGCTAAACCAGCTAGCGCAGTATATTTTTGTGGGAGAATTCATTTGTCACCAACTACTCCATCAATACCTAAAATTAATAGTTCGATTTAACTGCATAGTCTTATTGCTTTTATTGATGAGTGAGTCGGTAGTATTGATGAGAGAAACACACTAATTTCTATAGTTTATTCATATCTATGCAGTTGATCTCCAAATTTTCACTGTAAGGGGGTAAAATGCTAAGATGAATTACTCCAAACCATGGAGATGGAAATTTATAAGATGTATACATGAGACACTAGTCTGTGAACCTTTTCAAAGATTTTAGTTCCTTTGGCACTTATAACTTCGTAAGGATAAGCATTATCTTCCAATTTTTCAATAAAAGTTGAGCTTGAAAAGACTGGGACTGTCTTCTCTCTTTCACTTGCTGCTTTTGGGTGGAATTAGTTCTCAATCCCAGATCATATGACCCCAAATTCAGTATTTCCCGCCACCTGCATGCATTTGGAACTCTAGAAAATTATTTCTGTGTAAATTGATTTGTCTTACTGCTTAATAGAGCACTATAAAGTATTAATAACTATAAAGTAGTATATAATACAGATATACTCAGAGGGTACACAGATATCCTTAAAGGATACATTTCTCTTTAATTTGTCCTAAGTATAATATCAGCTCACAAATTGTTCTGCTTTAACTATCAACATTTGAAAGTGGTAAACTTTACATGTATGTTTTTCTTCATCCTCTATTTTAGTAAAATGACCAAAGGAAAATTGAAGATGCCAGAAGAGAAATAAGACGCTTGAAGAGCTCTTTTCTCCTATTCCTTATAGGCTTGGATTACTGTGAAGGTTCCTGATCTGGTTGTTAACATATTTCAGTCACTTCCTTTGTTAGCTGTTGTGTAATATAATCAATGGTTTGCTTCTTCTTATACTTTCCTCTTCTCTCTCTAATTCACTATTTTTGGTCAGCCATTGCTTAGAAAAGTAGATGACCAACGGTGTTAAAATTGTCTTAAAAAATAAGAATGCCGTTTTAGGACTTCGGAAGGTAGTCGGAGTGATTTTATTTTATAATGAAATTGAGGACCAGAGAAGTTAAGTGCCTTCCCCAAGATACACAGCCAGTTACAGAACACAGGACAGAGAAGAATAAGTCTTCTTTTCTGTGGCTTATAGCATGATCTTCAATTTTCCATCCTTCTTATTTTTCATGCCCCGAATGACGGCCTAGGACCCTCTAATGAGTAAAGCGCACCATTCTTGAATGTTTAGGCACCTTTTTCCTTCCTTCCTAATTGACAGATGAATTCTGCCATACTTCATCATACTCTTGGTTTGTTTGTGTGTATGTGTTTTATATTTATTTAATCTTAAAAACTTAATTCTGTCATCTGTGACCTTAGAACAGGTATCTGTTAATATAAACACAGCGGTTGCCATCTCAGTTCACTGAAACCTACGCAGTCTTTATTTTTATGAATCTGATATTTCCATGCAGAAGTCAGAAAAAGCCAATGATAAAATATTTGAAGATTTCTGCTTAAAATAGCTGAGCATAATTTATAGTAGATATATCATAGATGCTTAATAATGTTTGAAGAAATTGTCTGAAAACTTCAGAAAAGAGAAAAGTTGTTTAATAGTCACTTTGAGTTCACGTTTAACATATGAAGTGTTGAAGCGTTGTTGGTGCAGTAAAGAGTGGACAGCATTTTCTCTCTATGGTCTTGACTAGGACAGTCATACTGTTTTAATAAGTATTTAACAAGTATTTAAGAAATTTAAATGACTTTATATAGTTTTTTCAGGATGAATCATGGGACTCTAGATTAACCGTGCTATTGGGGAGGGAAATTCTTGGAGGAGGATGATTCAGATATTCTGGAGCTTGTAAGACTTTCCTTCCCACAAAGATAGCCGTGCTGCTGCCTTGTGTACTGGACCCAATTGGAAGGTCACTGGCTAAGATACTGTCTCCGCTCTGCTCTGCCTAGAATTCTGTTTCTATTCCTTTTTGGGGTGTAGAGGAGGGCGGGTACTTGACTATCTTTTGTGGAATTTTTTTTCTTTAGGTTGCTAATTTTATTGGGGTATGCCATGTCTTTAACGATGCTCTACTTTGCCTATACCTGGGCAGAAGCTTGTTAGAAGAAACTCATTAGTGACTTATTTACACTTAATATTTAGGACCCATCAGTTTTTACCTTTGGGAAGATAATTTTCTCTCTTGGTTTTAGGGGACTGCTGTCTTCAAATAGAATGGGCACACCTAGAATGATAGAATTTTAGAAATGGATTATATTAGGGAGTCCATGAACATTGGAATTGTGGAGTAGTTTAAGTTACATATATCTTAATTAAATAATTAGTATGTATCTTTGAACTTAGATAGATTTATCCTTACTTTTGGCTGTCAAAGAATGCTAGAAGATTTCTGCTTTTATTCTGTTTACTTTCATGTTATAGAAACTATAATTCTAGTCCCAGTCTTCCCTAACTGATCTTAGATCATTTGAGCTTTATCCTTTTATTGTGAGTCCCTATAACTTTGGTGAGTTTGTTGTATAGGAAAGCTTTAGAGTCAGAAACACTTGGTTTGAAAACCTAGCTTTGCCACTTACTAACTGTGCAATTCTGGGCAAGATAGTTATTATTTCTGAGCATATACATTACTAAATAGATTTTGGTTTTGAAATGTTTCAATAATTCTTAAGTAGCATCATAATGTCTAACAGACATGCTCATGTCTTAGAAAATGTATAGTATTACCATATTCACTATTTACATTAAAATGTGGATAATAAGAAATGTGGATAATAAAATCATCTGTTTTCGAAAACACATGAATTCACTGAACTTTTCTTACAAATGGAAATATGTTACTTTCCATTTTTATAACATGGATGTAGCAAGTTTGTTATGTAATGCCTGATGCTTTATAATTTACAAAGTTTTAGAACTCACATCATATATTCAATGCTCAACCACTGAGCCACGCCGGCCAGACTCACCAATATTTTTTAGTTTTCCTGTACTTCCATGTGTGGTTGTATATATAGACCAATGGGAAAAAACAATTTTTTGTGAGTAATGTTGCTTTTCCCTCCAATTTTTTAAAAAAAATATATTTTATTGACTTTTTTTACAGAGAGGAAGGAAGAGAGAGAGAAAGTCAGAAACATCGATGAGAGAGAGACATCGATCAGCTGCCTCCTGCACGCTCCACAATTCCTTTGACCGGAATTGAACCTGGACCCTTCAGTCCGCAGGCCGACGTTCTATCCACTGAGCCAAACGGGTCTTGGCTCCCTCCAATTTTGTTCACTGTTTATAAGACAATTAAGAACTTTCAGTACATCTTTGAAAGGATTATCAAGGTTTTTAACTATCTTGAACATAAATGTAGAACATATTATCATTTTTAAAACTTGAAGAAAATTTGCATGCTTTATTTTAACTATTGCAATAATGTAAGAAATATAATTTTGAAAGCAGAAGATAACAATACAATTTGCAAACAGTGTAATGATTTAAAAGGCCATCTATCTGGGTTCAAATCAGTGTTTTATCATGTACTAGCTTTGTGAACTTGCATAAGATAGTTTTTTCTTCTATCTCATGGGCTAGTAGTACTCACCTCATAGAGACTTAAAAATTTTTTTTTTAATTTTTATTGATTAAGGTATTACATATGTGTCCTTATTCCCCCATAACTCCTTAACCCCCCACTCATGCTATCACCCCACTGGTGACTGTGTCATTTTTAAATCTTTTAAGTGGGGTGTTTAAATTAGAAAATCAGAATATTATTGAAAGCTTTGCTTTGCCAGAAAACCTGCGTTGATTTTTATTTCATAGTCATTAATTAAAAATACCAGTTCCATGGGTTATGATTTACAACTCACATAGTAATTTTAATCTGTCTTCATAATAAAAGTTTAATCTCTTGCATAAAAAGACAGTAAACAGCACCTGCCAGAGCACTGTAGCAATGAGAGCCATCAAGTGTGTATTCACATCACTATGCAACACAACAGTGAAAGAGTTAATAAAAGCTGCATACATTACAAGATTACAAAGGTTTTTATTTATTAGGGGACAGGGAGGGTATGGAATATATAGGATGAAACATTAATAACCTCTCCATTCTGTAGGATCGACCTGTTGCTTTGGAACTACTCTCTCAGCCCCACCGGGACTGTGAAACTGTGTTTTGGTGGTCTATAGGAGAGGTTCGACTTGGCACACGTAATGGTGAATGATGTCATTGAATGCATACCATATGTATTTGAGAGTAAGTGAATGTTATTCTCACTGCCGTGCACAGGCATATGTAAGTGTTGGAATGGAAAAATCATTTTTATGAAAATACAGAGAAGTAAAACAAGAATGTTCTGTCCTGGGCCTGATCAAATCACCAGTAGCTGCCAAGTATGAATACTCCCTGTAAGGTTTTCTCTTCTTAATTCTCCAGCTTCCGGCCTTTTGTTGGCTCTCAGAGTAGTCCATTCGGAAGGCCTTATTCAGCATGTTCTTTCTATTGATATGATAGGAACACCAAATGAAAGTTCCATTTTCTCCATTAAAGTAAAGCTGGGAGAGTATTTTAGTGTGCATGATTTGCAACAGATGGTAATGATTAATTGATTTAGCTAACTTGCCGAATTGTTCTTTTTTTCCCAGTAGAACAGCATTATCTGAGAGATTCGTACTGCTAATCATTTTTCCACTCATTAATA